>AXCO02010952.1:0-10705 GCA_000473525.2 Anopheles melas
CACACACACACACACACACTGGGCTAAGAGAGACCGCTTTACTTGTTACGATCATTGCGCCCCGCCATCACACCCCGGGGTGGTGGCGTGCGACGGAAACTTTATCAAGGCTGCAGCCAAACCAAATGTCACGAAATGCCAGGCAAGTAAATCGAGGCGGTGGTTCGATTGTGTTATGAGCCGCTTTTCGGATTTGTTTGGAGTGACACTCTTTAGCACGTATTCCGGGCACGAATCGGCGCCAAACACTGGTTGCATGCGGACACATAATTTGGCACTATTTTCGATCCGTGTCAGTAAGTCAATTGATCAATCTGGTTACGGCATTAGATCTGTACCTATGCAATTCATGCAATTCGTGACACATTTCAACTGGTTTCATGCAATCAACACTCTAGTAGACTCTCATTTCTTGATAAATTCTTATTATTTTAGATTACTTTATTCGCTATGATATACATACAATGCACTGCAAACGATCACTTGATCAGCACAGCCACTTTATTCTTCCAAATGCTGCTGTAAAGCAATCCGAACCGAATGAATGTGAAAGTATGACTAAACCAGTCGACGATCGTATTTGATCGTACATGGGACTGGTGCGTGTTTTTTTTTCTTTCTTTCTTTCATCCCCTCCTTCAGCTGTTTGTAGCAGCAAAGTATGCCGTTGGCATGTTGTTGCGAACGAGCATAACAAAAGGGAAGAGATGAATGGGCCACACTGGGGTTGTTCGTGTGAAGTTGACAGGTAATGTTAAAAATGTTATTGTTTATGTATCTATTGCTTCGGTGAATAAATAAAAATAAGTTTCGTGAAAATTATTTGAGGCAGAATATTGCGAAAATCCACGAATTTGCTCAATTGAATAAAACCAAGGTTTGTATAAAGTGTCGAGCAAAACAGAGGGACCGCTCGAACTGCTCGAAAAACAGCTCGCCTGCACGTGTTGTTTACATCGGCGATGTCAAAGCGAGATTTGTGGTTTGTAATATTTCTATTTAATGTTTTAAATAACCTTTCATTTCCATTTCAGCTTTAATATCGTATTTCAAGAACTATTTTGAATGTTGCCACTGACTTATGAAATAAAAAGTTGACTATTTTTAAGATTCTACGCATCCTTTGAAATTTGTAGTTCGCCACCCCTGTCCGACCGGCACGAAACGTCAAAACGTTGTTTACAACCGAGCACGTTCTGGATGTGCGTTGCATTTCGTTGCAAAAAATCAGTAAAATTTCGTGAAAATACACACATTTCCCACTCCTGACTTGTGCTACACTGCAAAGGAACCGTTCCCACCGCCAGCACGATGCATGGCGAGGAGAAACACTGGAAGGAAGAGGGCAAAAACTACAAGAAAGTGCAACGTGCCCTAGAGGTCCGAAAGGGGAAAACACACACACACACACACACACACGCTTGCATCATGCAAATCCTTGCAACGTGCTGTAGGTATAACTTTCTGCTTGTAATTCTCTTTTGCAGGAAAAATGGAAACTGGTGCCGGCGTTCCTGCAGGTGAAGGGGCTGGTAAAGCAGCACATCGACTCGTTCAACTACTTCATCAACGTGGACATCAAGAAGATTGTGCAGGCAAACCAGGAGGTAAAAAGTGATGCCGATCCGTGCTTTTACCTCAAGTACCTGAACGTACACGTCGGCAAGCCGGATGTGGAGGAGGGTTTCAACAACACGAAATCAACCACGCCGCACGAATGCCGGCTGCGGGACATGACCTACTCGGCACCGATCACCGTCGACATTGAGTACACCCGCGGCACGCAGCGTGTCGTGCGGAACGGGTTGCTCATCGGCCGTATGCCCATAATGCTGCGTTCGTCCAACTGTGTGCTGACGGGCAAGTCGGACTACCAGCTGTCGAAGGTGAACGAGTGTCCGATGGATCCGGGCGGTTACTTTATCATCCGCGGCACGGAGAAGGTAATTCTCATCCAGGAGCAGCTGAGCTGGAACAAAATGATCACGGAGGACTACAACGGCGTGATCCAGTGTCAGGTGACGAGCTCGACGCACGAGAAGAAATCGCGCACAATCCTGCTGACGAAGCACGGCCGGTACTATCTGAAGCACAACTCCATGACGGAGGAAATCCCGGTCGCGATCATACTGAAGGCGATGGGCATTGCGTCGGACCAGGAGATAATGCAGCTCGTCGGTATCGATCCGGAGACGCAGAAGCGCTTCGCACCGTCGCTGCTGGAAGCGGCCAACCATAAGGTGTTTACGCAGCAGCGTGCGCTGGAGTATATGGGGTCGAAGTTGATTGCGAAACGGTTCACAACGGCAGCAACGAAGTATAAAACGACCGCCGATGAGGCACGCGACCTGCTAGCAACTACGATCCTGGCGCACGTGCCCGTACCGAGCTTTAACTTTCAGGTGAAGGCAATCTACGTGGCGCTGATGATACGCCGCGTGATGGCGGCCGAGCTGGATCGCAGTGCGGTGGACGATCGGGACTACTACGGCAACAAGCGGCTGGAGTTGGCCGGCTCGCTGCTTTCGCTGATGTTCGAGGATCTGTTCAAGCGGTTCAACTGGGAGCTGAAGATGATTGCGGACAAGAACATTCCGAAGATAAAGGCAGCCCAGTTCGATGTGGGAAAGCACATGAGGGAGGCGCTGATTACAGCCGGCCTGGAAACGGCCATCTCGACGGGCAACTGGACGATCAAGCGGTTCAAGATGGAGCGGGCGGGCGTTACGCAGGTGCTGTCGCGGCTCAGCTACATCTCCGCCCTCGGCATGATGACGCGCGTCAACTCCCAGTTCGAAAAGACGCGCAAAGTGTCGGGGCCACGCTCGCTGCAGCCGAGCCAGTGGGGCATGCTGTGCCCTTCCGATACGCCCGAGGGTGAGGCGTGCGGGTTGGTGAAAAATCTCGCCCTCATGACGCACATCACGACGGAGGTGGACGAGGAGCCGGTCATACGGTTGGCGTACAATGCGGGCGTCGAAGACATTCGCCTGCTGGGCGGTGAAACGATCAACAATCCGAAGGTGTTTATGGTGTTCATCAACGGTAACATATTGGGCGTTACGATCGCTTACCGCCGGCTGGTGGAGGTGTTCCGTATGATGCGCCGCCGTGGACTGATCGGTGCGTTCGTGTCGATTCATACGTCGTTCACGCAGCGCTGCGTTTACATCCACACCGACGGGGGAAGACTGTGCCGGCCGTACATTATCGTGCAGGCGGGCAGTCCGCTCGTGCTGCAGGAGCATCTCGAGCAGATGAAGCTTGGATTGCGCAAGTTCGATGACTTCCTGCACGATGGGCTGATCGAGTATTTGGACGTGAATGAGGAGAATGATTCATTCATCGCGTACCAGGAGCGTGACATTGATCCGGAAAAGACGACCCACTTGGAGATTGAACCGTTTACGCTGTTGGGCGTTTGTGCCGGGTTGGTACCGTACCCGCACCACAACCAGAGCCCCCGTAACACGTACCAGTGTGCGATGGGAAAGCAGGCGATGGGCATCATCGGCTACAATCAGAAGAACCGCATCGACACGCTGATGTACAATATCGTGTATCCGCAGAGTCCGATGGTACGATCGCGCACGATCGAGCTGACGAACTTTGACAAGCTGCCGGCGGGGCAAAACGCAACCGTCGCAGTGATGAGCTACTCGGGGTACGATATCGAGGATGCGCTGATACTGAACAAAGCGTCGATCGACCGTGGGTACGGCCGGTGTCTCGTGTACAAGAACAGCAAGTGTACGATCAAGCGGTACAGCAACCAAACGTTCGATCGTATCATGGGCCCGATGAAGGATGGAGTGACTGGGAAGATAATCGCCAAGCATGAGTGTCTCGATACGGACGGTATCGTGTCGCCGGGCGAGCGGCTCACCTGCAAGCAAACGATGGTGAACAAGGAAATGCCGGCGGTGAAATCGAACAATCCGATCGAGCAGAAAGAGTCCGGCCAACAGCCGATCGCGTACAGTGCGGTACCGGTGACGTACAAGGGCACCGAGCCGAGCTACGCCGAGCGGGTGCTCGTGTCGACCAACAATGAGGAAGAGTTTTTGGTAAAGATTCTGTTGCGTCAAACGCGCCGTCCGGAAATTGGCGACAAGTTTAGCTCCCGGCACGGGCAGAAAGGTGTGACGGGGTTGATTGTGGAGCAGGAAGATCTGCCCTTCAACGATTACGGCATGTCGCCGGACATGGTGATGAACCCGCACGGTTTCCCGTCCCGTATGACGGTCGGCAAAACGCTGGAGCTGCTGGGCAGTAAGGCGGGCGTGCTGGAGGGCAAATTTCACTACGGCACCGCGTTCGGCGGATCAAAGTGTTCCGATCTGCAGGACGAGCTGTTCAACCATGGGTTTAACTATCTCGGCAAGGATGTGTTTTACTCGGGCATTACGGGCGAACCGCTCGAGGTGTACATCTACTCCGGGCCGGTGTACTACCAGAAGCTGAAGCACATGGTGCAGGACAAGATGCATGCACGTGCCCGCGGGCCGAGGGCGGTACTGACGCGCCAACCGACGCAGGGTCGTAGCCGGGAGGGTGGCCTTCGGTTGGGTGAGATGGAGCGCGATTGTTTGATTTCGTACGGCGCTAGCATGCTGATTATGGAGCGGCTGATGATTTCGTCCGACGCGTTCGATGTGGACGTGTGCAATGTGTGCGGCCGGTTGGCTTACTCGTCCTGGTGTCACAACTGTCGCTCGTCGGCAAGCGTGTCGACGATTTCGATGCCGTACGCGTGCAAGCTGCTGTTCCAGGAGCTGACCAGCATGAACATTGTGCCGCGGCTGAAGTTGCAAAACTATTAGAATGGTGGGAATTGTCGCTTTACGGCCGAAGATTAATGTTATGAGTTTGAATAAAGAATGCAGCTTGATTATTACAGCTTAATTTTCTCAACTTTTCATGAGATTTTCACTACGAGAAGGTTCATACATTCAGAACAACTCACATGTATTTTTCTGAAAATAAGCGAACGACCTCTGGGAGATTACTTTCCCTTCACGCTGAAGTACGTCTCGTCGATGTTTTTACAGAACTGGTTCAGATTGCTGTACTTGTGAATGGTTAGTGCGAGCACGTTGTTCGGCAGCTTCATCGTGAAGATGCTGTACAGATGTCCAAACACGAGAGCGTCCAGCTCCGTGGGGCTAAAAGTAGAGAAAGCAATAAAATATGACCCTGGGACATACTACAGAGGCCATGTGACCTTACCTGTCCCCAAAGAAGTACCGCTTATCGCTCAACCGGCTGCTCAAATCCTGACACAGATGGTCCACCTCGCCCATAATCGTGTCGATGCCCTCGTGCAGATAGTCCGCCATACGGAGCTGTCGCCGGACCGCACTCTCCTTGCGCCAGTTCTGCACGTGGTTGAGCGGGAAAGGGAACACGCACCCGTTGCGCTTCTTCGTCACCGTGTTGCGCACATCCGGATCGATCCAGCTCACGTACTGCTCGGCCGTGGTGAACAGATGCTCCACCAGACAGTTGGTCGAGCGCATCTGGTCCTTCTCCTCGGACGTGAGCGGCGCGCTGAGCGATTTGTTAAAATTTTTCTCCAAAAACGTAACGATGTGGTCGAACTCGGCGTAGATAAAGTTTTCCACCCGCAACACGGGCAGCTTGGTGCGTTTGCCACCCGGCGACATGAACTCGGCGTTCGCCCGCTGCTCCAGCGCGACCGGCAGGTTGAGCATTTTCAGGTAGGTGCGTACCGCCAGGCAGCTCGCATTCTCTGCCAGCAGGATCTGTTCCTCCTCGTACGGCTGGTACAGTACGGCATCGCGGGGCCAATCTTTCATGGCTGTATAGGGGATTAGGGTGGTGAGATCATCAAACGAAAGCTTCTCACACACAACAGAGACGGACATCTTACCTGCTGTGGCCGTTTTTTGGTAAAAGTTCTCTATCGTTGAAGCCATTGGTTTGTGGGAGAAGGGTTGCTGCTAGCACCCGGTAGAAAGCACCAAAGACGAACAGTACAAGATAAACAACAATCCTCAGCGCAAGTTATGTAAAAAACTCTCGTTCGTGACTTTCACAGCAGCAGCAGCAGAAGAGAGCAATCACAACAAAACGGCAACTGACAGCGCGAATCAAGGTTTATAGAGCTAACATGGGGGGTTGCGTTTGGCAAAGGTTGCTATGATGATGGTTGTTTTTCTTGGCGACCACGTGCCACCTGTGCCGACCATGTGTTTTTGCAGACGGTTACATTTGAAATCAAAAAAAGGTAAGCAATCAATAATTTTTCGTTTATTTTAAGCACCATTTACAAAATTTACATTGCCCGACGTTAAACAGACGCCAAACCTAGATCTGATCGAGGTTACGTACGCGTCTATATCCATTGAAGCAGCTTGGACGCACGTGTATACCCGTAGCTCGAGCTCCGCCAGCTCCGAGTGAATGAACGCTACGTAGCTCTGTATCCGCGAGTCGACCAGCAGAATCTGATCCCCCAAGGACAGGTAATACTGCAAAAGAGAAACGATATGAATCATTGAAGGGATGTAAAATGCGAAAACGAAAACAACACTTACAAAATCAGTGCACACAGTTGAGCTGCAGATAGCGTTCATCTTCGTCGCACTGCTGTCCGAGATGGCCGCACGTTCCAGTATCGGTCCGGCCACCGTTACCAGATACTGCAGTGTGCTCAATTCCGGCTCACCGCAGTGCAGCAGCTTTGCTACCGCCCGCGCCTCATCGAAGTACGAGTAGACGTAGCGCTTTAGGCAGAGGTAAAGTAACTGATGCCCCGAAGACGTTGCAGCATCCGTCAGCAAACCCGTTTGGCCAGCAGTTAGCTGGCTGTCGACCATTGTGCTGAATGCTTCCATCTTATCACTCACGGACATGCCGATCAGCGCCAGCTTTGTTTTAATATCGCTTTTTTGCAACGCGTACAGCTCGGCCAACTTCATCAGATACTGCCCCAGCGCGGTCGTCGCATCGAGGGAAGCGAGACGGGCCTTCACGCGTCTTAAAGCACGATTGATTTGAGTTTGAAAGTTTTCCTGCGTGTTCACTATCGTACGGTTGAACACGTCCAGGAACAGGCCAATGGTTGCGTTGGTCGGGTTGGCCCGTCCCGCCCTTTCGCTCGTGCCGGCCAGCACGCGCAACAGGTTGGCCGACACGTTGGTAAGTCCGTGTACGCTGGACTGCATGGTGTGTGTGATAGCGGCAGGATAATTTCCCGAGCGCTCGATTAGCGCTGTTGCATCAATGTCTGCGGATACGCGTGTCATGAAGTGAATCCTTTCCCGTCGGATCGCATCCAGAGCTTCGTGTAGTGAAACGTTCGTTGCATTATCCGATGCGGATCGTTGGAGCAACTCTTCCAGCACTGCTTCCGTGTGGTTCCACATGGCACCGGCATGGTCGAGCGCGTGACGAGAGTCGACCGTATCATCCAGCGCATACACTGCCAGATGTTTGATGAGTTCGTTCAGATGAAGGATAAAATCCGTTGTCAGGTAGAACGAAGGGTTGAGGCCCGATATGTCGTTGCCGCTTTTTTCATTCTCCTTACACAAAATTCCTTCCGTTTTCCAGAAAATCATTAAAACTAGCACGCAATGAAAGCCTTTCGAGAACATCATACTTCAGCACACACAATTCACACACTGACAAAGCTGGGCGGCTGCGTGCAATCACTGTCACCAGCCACGGAAGCAATGTTCTTCACACATCGCAGTAACCATCGGGCAGTGCAGCTTTCACTTGCCGCACGGGGGGAGCCATTTTCACTTTCAGTTCAATTGCTCTCCTCGAAGGTGATAACAGATGATCACCCCGGGGCGGCACAAAACAACCAGGTGACACGATAAGCGATTTGTTATATTTATCTTTTCAATCGGTAAACAACGGCGAAATGTGTGTGTGCACGTCTCGTTAAGTTCAAACCTCCGCACTGAGACGGGATGACCGTTTCGGATGTACGCGCAGCACAGGTTTTGCCAGTCGAAATACACTACTCCACACACCAAACAACACACACACACTCACACACACACACACACACACACACATGCATCATATTTCAAACGGTCTTCTAGCAATAAAACACCAACTCTATTTTCTTTTTCATTTACAGTATTTTTGTGTGTGTTTGGGTCTGTGTTGTCAATGGGAAGCTGGCCTCCAGATTCTTATGAAACAGGACAGCTACATTACATTGGAGTGTTTTTGTGTAGTGTTTTTTCCGTTTTTTCTAGTGATCGTTTTCAAGTTTTACAGCACACACTCAATGGAACGCGCGATGTGTCGTGCCTTTGAAGACGACTACCCCTCCTACAAACCGCCGGTACATCTCGCGTATTTTAAATGCAAAAATATAGTTCTGAATGTATAGATGAATGTTGGTGAGTATGTTTTTCTTCTCTTTTTGTTGGTTTGATTGCATTTTACGTTTGGCCCTCTTCTCGCAACTACTACAAACATAATGCAACCCCACGTACTCTGGGGGGGGGGATGTATGTCTAGGGAAGTGTAAGAGCGAGCGATATACACCGCAAAGCTAGTATACACAAACGACGGGCGCACTTGATATTATTAACTTCTTGCAAGGGGCGCGCACGCAGCCAAACATTAAACTTTGCTGTAGGATGATGAAATAATCACTCCCGCTGGGAGTTGTTTTTCCACTGACACTTGCTGTCTCTCTCTGTCCGGTACAAAATGTTTCTTCGCACATGGTTATGTTGTTTGCTTGCTTGCTTTTTTACAAATCCCATCCTTTAAGGGTGGATCGACATGCTCCCTTGTACGACGGTTCTAATCTAGTAGGCTTGTTTGCTTTATGTAGGTATGTGAGTGTGTGTGTGTGGATCTTATGGAATGTTGTTTCCCCCTACTACTTGTTTCACTTAGTATGCTTTCCTCCCCCTTCTGTCTACTCCATGGTCTCTACTCAGGTGTGATCGCATTGGACACTTTTACTGCGCTACTCCAGTTCCCAAACCAAACCGATAAAGCTTGGAACCAAATTCAAAAAAGGGATTTGTTTGTTTGTTTGCTTGCTTGTTTGGTAAACATAATCATACATTTCGCCAGTTTTTTTTGCAACCTAGCATCCTTTTCTCGTGGACGCTGTGGGTCGTTGCTTCATTCGATCGATTATTTCGCATTCTTTTTTCCCATTTTACTTTTGATGCAGTGCAGGATAATGAATTTCACTCATTGTGAATAAACAGTAAGGGCGCGGGAGTGGCGTTCTTCCCAAACATCTTATCTTAACAGAAAATTGCTTATACAAGAAACCTAACACGAGTAGGAGGAAAGGGCTTCAAACAGCGAGTCCCAGCCACATGCCTCGAAACGCTCGAGTTCGTTCAATGGTTGTTCTTCACACGTGTTTTCTTTGCTCTGCCGTGTGTGTTCCCCTCACTTTCCTGTTACCTTTTCCATGATCAAAACTCATCAAACTACACTTCTTTGTCCTACTCGTCTGTGCCTTCATTGGACATTGTATGTTCATTTCTTTTCGCTGTTTACGTCTTATCACAACATCATTTCTTTTCAGTAAGAACAAACAAAAAAGTACCAGCATGATGTGAAGGATAGTTTTGTTAATGGTTCTTAACGTACGATACATTATATCAACTCCTGTGTTTCGCTTTCCGTTTCGCCCTTTATCTCATTCCCCGTTACCCGTTACCATTTTTTTTAAATTCTGACCTCCTACCCAACTCCATCGACTCCAACGCTACAATATAACATGTCTTTTGTGACTTTTACTGCTTACTGTCCTCCCTTTATAATCCTATACGAAAAAAAAGTGTGTGTTTGCTGTCGCTTTTCGGGTGTGTGTGTAGTGTTTTGTTACTTCCTTTGTAATCCATTATCATTTTTCATAGCTGAGAGCGCTGCTATACGCCAATCGCAACACAAACAAACTTGAATTTAGTTAATACACCTTTTGAAAACAGCAGCACGCAGCAAGAAGGGAGGGACATAGAGAGAGAGAGTAAAGCGTTGAAGGGGGGATGGCATAGGAGGGAGGGTAGGCGAGTAATATTTAGCACTATCACAACAACACGCTAACAAACCTATCGGCCTAGTCTTACACTATCATTTCACTGAGAAACAAAATGGAAACCGTAAAAAGTCCTGACAAAGGACGAAAGTGAAAAGAATACGAACGGAAAGCACAAACCAAAGAAAGCAATAGATCCGCGCAATACTTATACGCAACTGCCACATTCATATAGTAGTTAATTAGCATAAGGGTTCGTTAAATTCAGCGCCCCTAAACACGGCATAAATTTAGATTTAAAACTGCTAATCCGAAGAATAATACAGATAGTACTTTAAAAACTAAAAACATACTTAATTAATGTAACTTAAACGGTTTTGTTTCTTACGATGCTCTTACTGTTGCTGCTGCCGCTGCTTCTTCTTTTGACTGTGTCCTTACTGGTCCCTACCAGTGTTGAGCTATGTATACTATCATCTATCCGCTAATCAAATGAAAAAATGGCGCCGATGGTGTTTGTGTGTGTGTGTGTGTTCTGTACAGTGTATAGCTTGGGTTTGTTTTGTTTTAATTGTTTACCTGCGACACCTCACCACACAACTCACTTGGCACCCATGTTTTGAAGACAATCTGCGCTGCTGTGTTGCGTTGTGTACGTCTGTATGTCCACTTTTTTCATTATTTTGTGTTTTCTCTCTCTCTCTC
>AXCO02010953.1:0-10644 GCA_000473525.2 Anopheles melas
ATTAATAATAATTCTAAGTATGTCTTTAAAACCCGTCAAATATTTTACAATCATTCCACACGGGATTGCTTCACTAGGTTGACATAAGAGAAGGTTATGATCCCAGCTAGTTCAGTCAGGCAGTGTTCTCTCAGAACTCGGGAGGGTACAGAAAAATACTTAGTCGTAAGATGTTGCCATACGCTGGAGAAACATTCGGAAGCGAAGAGTATTACATCTTTCAGCATGATAACGACTCAAAGCACACATCGCGAACAGTTAAGTGTTATTTGGAAAACCAGAATGTGCGCGTTCTACCATGGCCTGCGTTCAGTTCTGACCTCAACCCGATAGAAAATCTGCACGCTGCCAGGTAATCTGGAACAGCTCATCCCAGGGATAACTACTCGCTGCCAGGCAGTGAAAGACAATAATGGTCAACACATTGACCATTAGAATGTGTTTTCGCTCTGTGGAACACCGCAACACGAACTCCCAACCACCACTTATTAAACAGCCCTTTTCAGGGCTACCAAATAGTTCTGAAAAGAACTTTGTCTTTCCGCCAAAAAATTTTTCCTATTTTTATGCACACAGGTGTACCTTATCGTTAAATTCATCGTGGAGGCGTTATTCAACATAACCCCGCTGAAGAAAGAATGTGCAGATTCTATTAGGCGACTCGTCTCTCAAATATGTAAAGTTAGACATTTTCATACCCTTCTGCTAAGCGTACCACCCTTCCTCGCGACCGTTCTATTCTTGATACAGGAAGCCGTGTAAGCAATACTAAAGTCCTATCAGCCAAGCTGTTAAGACCTCTTTCTGTTTCTGAATATTGTATCATGGTCCGAGGACCACTTTACAATATTACAAATATTACAATTGATTGCGTTATCCGGTTTAACAATCATTCCATTCGACTTTCTTTTATTATATTACCCAAAATTGCATGTCCAATTATTAAAGGTCATGATTTATTGAATTCGCTCAACATTTCTCTTGTATTACTAGGCATTAATCAACGGAACCTAAAGAGATCAAAACAGTTACGGATTGATAGGCATGATTTAGAAGCCCCACATGATTGATTCGCACATAAATGATTCATACAATCGAGTTACAACGAGTATGGTGCGAAACATTGGTTTACAATTTTCCACACAGCAAGACTAAATGTCCAACCTAGTAATAGGGACGATCGTACCAAGACGTCACAACTAACTGTGGCGATTTATCCAACTTCCGACAGCGTCTTACGCTGCAGCTATCTAAAAAGGACACTACCTTCGAGAGGAGTGTCTCAGAGTCCCAGTACATAGTACTCCTGCATAGTACTACTGCATAGTACTCCTGTGACGACGTCTCTTTTGTTAGCTCTGTCGATGGTGATGATACGAAATCTATCTACAACTACATGTCGAACAGTAGCAAGACATCACAACTAACTGTGGCGTCATGCGTAAAGTTCTCGAAGAAACAGTCATCGAAATATCACAAGGTTTAGAAAGATTTATGGTGTGGCAAAATGACCCCTTGAAATAGAAACGATTATAACAAGACGTCACAATTAACTGTAGCGCCATGCAAAAAGTCCTATTTAATGCTATAGCTTTAATCCTATTCAAGAATATGGAAGATAAGTACTACAAGGCTTGGAAATATGCACTCTGCCAGGTTTATAAACTTAATCAGATAGTTGAAAAGAATACAGCGCCTTCGGACAGGATTTTCTACACGATTCACCGCTTTTTCATCTGGAATCTGGCTGATATAACAAAGTGCAGTAGAGTATAGCACTCAGTGTTTAACATCTTCCGTGTTTACATCAATCTCATTCCTCATATTTATATTACGCATATTCATAGGTAAACGGTTCATAACCTTTGCTCGTTAAGAAAGTTAGGAATTATGAATTATGATTATTAATAATGAAAGTTGTCTATGTGATTCAGCGGGATGTAAATCTCACTTCCAACAAAGTTTTCGTCACATTGAAATTTGAATTTCGTGCGGCAGCGGAAGTCCAAAAAGAAGATAAACCCGGGAAGGGACCAGATGTCGTTCTAGGGGATATAACTGCACAGCACCATCTGGCATGCCGTCGTCTGCACCCAGCAGTTCTAGCAGATCAGATAAGTAAGATATAGACTTCGAAGATCGTCTGGAAAAACTTGAATGACGCTCCTATACTTTGTGGAAGATTGCTCAAGTCTGCAGGACGAAACCATTACCAGTTTCTCCCTTTTTAGATAATGGACAAAAAGGGGTCCAAATCCGTGCAATCATTGTTTAGTACTACTGTGCAACGACAGTAATAACTGTGAAATTGATAAGATACGATGATACGAAGCAAACCGGTTGTAGCACCCGAATGATAAGCAAGTAAATAGTAGTAGCTTGTAACAACAAATTCTCAACTAGGTCAACGCATTTTAACTGGTCCGTTAGAGTGAATGTAGGTAAAACAGTACACATAGTAGTACTGTGTTCTTGGTTAGGAATCTTATATACTTATTTATGACTTTGAGTTGTGTTTTGTTTGATTATTGGTCAAATGCACCAGCGAATGTGTTAAATCAAAATTATCGTGTGATGTAATAGCAATAAACGAAAAATCAATAAATAAGAATAGCCACACACTATACACCTATGTTACTATGTGCAAAGATAAAAACGAAGTGATGCTACTAATAGAATCCTTTTTTGTTATAAAACAAAAACATTGTCAAAATCGATGTGCTTCTGATAAAAACGCACGGTACTGGGAGAAGGTACAGTGTAAGGGACTAACGTTGCAAATCAAAAGCACCACTTTTAAAAGGCAAATAGAATAAAAATCACATCACAAACATTCGCTAGATGCATGGGTTTGTGGGTTAGTAGTATGTGTGATGTGGCCGCGTACAAGACGTGCGCTTGCACGTTACTCCTTAACAATAGCTAGAGCAACATCCTACCTACCAGCGCGTGTAAATGTATATGGCACGATACAATATCTTTACCGTTGCCGTGTGTCCCACGGCGTGCGCGGATCAATGTAGTCGTTGAACAGGACGGCCACACCACCCCGATGGCCGTTTTACACTATCCCACCCTCGCAACCGAGGTTGGTGGTGGTCAATACTTCGGATGGCCCACCGGTGGCGGCTGATGGTACGGATGGGGCAGATGCGGCTGCCGTCGCAAAACCTTGCTGCTGTTGGGTAGCGCCGCCACCGGTTGCTGTGGCGGTGGCGGCTGTGGCCGCTGCTGGGGCGTTGGTGGAGGCCCCACCGGTACCGGCAACTGTAGGGGGGGGGAAAGCGAACAAGCATTAGTGATTGGTGTGCTTCCCTTACCTCCCCTGCGCGAGACGAGGCAGCAGCTGCTATTGCCGCCGTCCCGTGCTGGTGCGCAAAACACCGAACGAACCATGAGCAAGATGGGAAACGTGATGCGGATGATGCGTGTAGAGCGGCGGTACGGGATGAGTATGATGTTGCTGTTGCTGCTGCAGTAAGGCGTTTGGCGCACTGGCGGCATTGTTACTATTATTGGTGCTGCTGGGAGGGGTGGTGGTGGTGTTGGTAGTGTTTATGTTCATGGCGGTAGTGATAGCTGTGCCAGTGGTGGTGTTGTGGGATGGTGGACATGGCTGTTGCGCACTAGTGTTGCTGTTAATAATGCTGCCGCTGCTGCTTGCTACACTGTTACTACTACTGGTGGCGGACGAGCTGTTGCTGCTGCTGCTGCTGTTACAGGCGGTGCTGCTACTGAGTGCGTTACTGACGCCGATACTACTGCTGACGGGACTAACAGGGGTGGTGGTGCTGCTGTTGATCGAACCGGTGCTACTTCCACTGCTACTACTGCTGCTGCTGCTGCCACTATTGCTGAGAAAGGGTATGCGGGATGAGACGGCACCGGCTGCCACGGCAGCGACCGCAGACACGCCGGACAGCTTCGGCGGTATCTGCGGCTTGTTGGGCGGGATCGGTGGCGGTACGCCGCGCCCCCCGACCGGCAGTATTATTGTCTTCTTGATGGTTGCCGTCGAGCCGGACATTGGACTTCCTGCCGCTGCTGTTGCTGCTGATCCGCCGCCGCCGATCGCCGTTGTGGCCGCCTTACGCACGCCCGCCGCACTCGCCGCCATCTGGTTGCCGGAGTCGGGGATGGTTCCATGGATGGGCAGAAGAGTTGGGTTCGAACGTTATAAAGGTGGATGTGCAGAAAACAAGTTCGTTGGTGAAATTTTTACTTTTTTTTTCAATTCCGTTTTGGTTTTGTTTCGTTTCGTGTGTTAAAAAAGGGAGGGTGGATGGTGTAAGTGTGTTGCTGTTTGCTTGAAATTACATTCGGCAGGGTTAGTCGGTCGCAGTACACATCGCCTGTGTGTCGTTTGCTGCCCGTTACAGCGGGAACAGTTTGGTACCCATGTAAAAACATTCCTCTCTAATGTTAGTTAAATGGCTATTGCTTTTGATTTTAAAATAAAATATTAACAATAAACGCTACCCCAAAAACAAACACCTACAGTGCGGTACAACGCGCCAAACTAAACATGTACAATAAGAGGTGGGAAGCCCAACAGAACTATTAAATTCTAGTGTAAGATCAAAATCAACTAAAGCAACGTGTTCCCTTGTTTTATCGCAATTTATAGCGTCACTTCTAATTAACACACATCAATCCAATATTCATTACTCTATACGCGCATGGTAGGCACGACATTCCTTTCTTTAGTCTTTCTATGTACACTTTCAACGTTGGTTAATTTTTTGTTGTGAAAACATTTAACTTATTTTAGAAGAACATTTGTACACTGTACAAACAGAACAAAATGGCGAAGGAAATTGTTTTTTTTTTTACAGTAAAATTAAATACAATCTGTATCATATCATTTATTGAACATTTTGTGTTGAAAAAAAAACTAACATTGAAACTCAAATTGCAAACAATAACAAATTTCCCCGTTCAATTCACTGCAGCGATTAGTATTGGCCGCGCGCAAAGCAGGTAAAAGCATTATTTGCATTTGGAACGCATTTGTTGCAGCAAACAGGAATTTTTACTCCGCGTATTGTGTTTTTTTGTGACACAATTAACAATTAACGTTTGATTTTGCATTGGAGTGGAGTTGAATTTTGTTTAATATATAGGAAGGAAAACAAAATGAGAAAAATAAAATTAGCTAATTAGAAAAGGGGTTAAACGCCTCTTTTGTGCGTTTCGCTATCGGTAATAATGATCGTATACTTAGTAGCTACATGAGGAGAGAAACTAAATCAGTGGTGTATAAAAAATTAAAAACTGTACTGTTCAAACTATGAAATGGTGGCGTACGAAAAAAAGATAGTTAAATTATAAAACAAAAACCTGTAAGCAATAAAAACCTATGATTCTTCTTTAAAATGCTATTGGTAATTCAATAAGCCAACGAAACGGATAAATAAGATCAGTGTCTTTGAAGCCAATGTGAAAACCAAAACACAACAAACTAAGTTTGATCAAACAAAGCATAAACATGAAGCGGCGGGCGCAAAGCAAAAAGAGGGAAAATACCTATTGATTGCATCAACTCAGTTCACATGCGTTTGGCAAAACGGAATTTCCCAAAAAATCATTTTCCCCTCCTTTATTTCCGCGATGCAACAATGAAAAACAATGAAAACCCAAAACCAAACCAACAAAAAAAAAGAAAGGAAACAAACACACAAAAACAAAACAAAACAAAACAGGAAAAAAAACTCATATCTAATACGGGCACAAATTGTACGGTGAGATCATGATTGATTGTCTTGATCGGGGAATAAGGTTACATATACACTGTGTGGCGGTATGAAAACGCAGCGTTGTGCGTGCGAGCTACTTCGCGCAGACAGTACGATGACTTACCTTTCCGGCCGGTGTGTTGGCGTAGGTGTCCGGTGACGCGCCGGCTGGCACGGGAGGCGTGGTGCCAATGGCTCCTGCCGCTGCACCGGCTCCAGCTACCGGAGCAGCTGCACCGACCAGAGGGGGCGAGGTGACGGATAGTTGCGAAATGGCCGTCTGTCGGATTAGTTGCCCCGGTGAGACCGAGCGAGCGATTCCGGTTGCTAAAAGGAAAGCGAAGGGCAAAAAAAAAGACTATCAGTAATGTTGTTGTTCTCAGCATATTGCATGCGTCACAATTCGAAAAACAATGGTAAACAAGCTAAAACATTTGGCAACACATACAAGGAGCAAACAAACACAAACAAAAATTAAAAAAAAAAGATATTAATTCAGAAAATACAATCTCCGCAAATTAGCCACAAAACATAAAATTAACCTTCGTCATTAAAAAAAAAAAATACACAAAAAAAACAAATAGAAAAACATTGGCAGTAGTGAAAAACACTTTACTTGGTGCGGTAACCGGAACGCTCGATACGGTTGCGGTCGGCTGGACAACTTTCGTCGCCATGCTACTAATCATTTGCCCCGGTATACCTATCGATCCTGAAGTGACTGTGAAAGAGCATAGAACAGGACCGGATAATGTTTATTTTTAAATTACAATACTTCCAAAAACACTTAAATATGAATCGAAGAATAAAGATGATATCGAAGAATATTAGCAGCAGTATCGCATCTTTTTTTTTTAATTTCTAAAAATCCAACAAGAGAAATGCTTCCTGATCAAGGATAATTGTAAAAAATAGTGGTGGAAGCTAGGGAATTAGACGTACCCGATCCCGATTCCGTGTTCGGAATAAATTTCAAAGCCGATTCAGGAACCGATTCCGGAATTGACTCCAAATCTGAAATCGAATCTGGAATCGAAGTTGTCTCCGGAATCGGAATCGACACCAGAACCGGAAACGACCTGGAGATCGCAATTTGCTCTAGAAACGGAATCAGATTTGACTCCAGAAATTGAATTAGCTCCAGAATGAGAACCAGTTCTTGAATTGAAATAAAAAGTTTCAGAAGTGAAATCAATTCGGAAATCTCCATAAGAATGGATCGTTTAGAAGTAAATTTGGATTATTTGTGTTCATCAATACGTAGAATCAGTGGAAACCAAACGCCTATTCTTATGGAGAAGCCAAAACCGACTTTGATTTCGCACCCATTTCTGATTTCAGAACCAATTGCGACTCCGGGACCGATTCCGATTCCGGGACCGATTCCGTTTCTGGAGCCAATTCCGATGCTAAACTGATTCCGGACCTACTATCCAGAATCGATTCCGAAATCTTCGGAGCTACCCGTAATCGATTCCGACGAATACTACATTGTTCCCATCACAATGAATATTTCCCCCTTCTTGACACTTACCAGTCGCTCCCAGCGATGATGGACTTCCCGCAGCACCGACGGAGGGTACGCCACCCGGTCCAGCGCCAGCGATCGATGGCCGAGACGGTACGAGCCCGCCCGGTTTGGTAGGTAGCTGCGGCGCTACTAGCGGATGCCGTATACCGGTTTGCTTGCGGAGCAATTCAATTTCCGCCTTTAGCTGCTGTATTTCTACCTCTTGTTCCTTTACCCTGCGAGAAAAGAAGAGCGGAAAAGCACGATATAGAATTGAAAATGGAACTACAATTCAATTGTTAACCTATTTCATGGCAGAGCCTCCTCCGGAAGCGTTTAAAACCCTCGATAAGAGGTGTGCACGTGCCAACAGTGCGGACGCCCCTCCAAGCCATCATCTCCAGCAAGGTCAGTAGAATCTCTTTTATCTCTACACAAACTCTTATCACACACGTTCCGCGTGTTCCTGATAAGCATGCAGAGAACTGAACATTATCACCAGCGATGCAGTAAAGTTATTTAAGTAAATTGACGAAAGAACAACCACCACGGCACAACAGCACTGTACCAAAGGAACTGCGGAATTTCCAATGACAGCTACACGCGGGAAACGGAAAGGCGTCCCTTGCTAAATGACAAGCTGCACCCTAGCGCCCTCTTGTATGGAACAATCAGAACACGCACAAGCGATCATGGACAAACGTTCTTGACAGCTTCCACACTGGGTTCTATCTGTGTTCGCAAAACATGATGCCCAATGTGCGCACAATGTGTGTTCACGCCGCTCGCCGCACCATACGAGCATAAACCTTTCCCCAGGGGGGGGGGGGGGGAAAATACAAAAAAGAAACTTTTTCCCACATACCGTTTCTCCTCCTTGGCCAGGCTTTGGTGCAGCAGCTTCCGCTCCAGCTCGAACTGCTGCGCCTGCTTCTCCAGCTCCGCCTCCATCCGGAGCGACTTTTTGCTCTCCTCCTCCAGCCCCTCCGCGATCGTGTCGACCCGCTGCTTCTCCTCGGACAGTATTTGCGCCAGGTCTTCGCTCCGCTTCCGCTCCTCGATGTACTTGATGATGATCTTCTTGCGCTCCGCCAGCAGCAGCAGCACGATCTGCTTCTGCCGGTTCTTCTCCGCCTCGAACTGCTCCTGCACCTTCTTCAGCTCGATCTCCAGCACCTTGTGCTGGTCCTTCTCGTGGTCCAGCTCCTGCTTGAGGCGCGACCGCTCGATCTCCAGCCCGTACGTAATGTCGTCGCCCTGGGCGGTCGTGTGCTCGTGCTTGCGCCGCTCGTCGTACAGCTCCTGCACGACGCGCTTGTGCCGCTCCTCCGCGTCCTTCAGCGCCTCGATCATCTTGGCCTGCGCCTGGCGCTGCTGCATCACGAGCGCGGCCAGCGAATCCATCTGCTCGCGCACCCCCGTCCGCTGGTCGCTCATCAGCCGCATCTCGTGCTCGGAATGGGCCGCCTGAAATGAGGACTGGCGGCTCGCGATGTTGCCGCTTGCCGCGAGCTGGTCGCGAAACAGGGCCGCGTGCGGATCGTTCAGGTTCGGCGGCTTGCTGTACCGCGGTGCCGTCAGCAGCTGTTTGATCTTTTCCGTCTTGAGCACGGCAATCACGACGTCGCGTGCCTGCAGCTCGCCCTCGAGATAGCTCAGCAGCTTCAGCAGGTCCGCTTTGCTAAAGTCCATCTTGGGGTTGCGCTAAAAAACAAAAACAAATGGAAATCAACGGGAAAAATAGAATAAGTAAGGCAAAAAGGACGATATTGGAGAAAAAAGTAAAGAGAGGTCGTCACCTCGACGTTTCGTTAGTTTGCAGAATGTCTTGATTTTTCTGTTGGACAATCATCGTCATCTGTTCTTAGCAGCCGTCTCTCCAATAAAATCCAATAAGACGGATATTTTGAGCGTTTCATGAGACAAAAAAAAAGCTCCACCGGTAACTGGAAAAACCACCAAAAAGGGCAACCGGTCAATCACACCATCGTGTCGGTCGGCAAACATCCGTCCGTCGATTCCACCCTCTCCCCCATGCGCCTGCCCTTCGTCTTCGGCAAGCAACACGGGCACATATCGCATGTCATTCTTGTTCTAGCACCGCTCGCACGCCATCCCCTTCCTTCCCTTTCGGGGCAAATGGAATGATGATGATGATGATTTTCGCTCAGCATGTCTGTGCCTTCTCTCCCACCCCATACTACGGGTGTGTAAGTGCGTGCAGGACGAGGACAGTTGCACGCTCGCTGGGTACACTTTGGCAAACTTCAACCATTTCTCCGTGTACACCTAGCCTCTCTTTCTAGCGCTCGTACCACACCACGCACTCTTGGATGATGGTGTGGAGCAAGGCGTAAAGGCGATGGGGCGCAAATATTGATTTTTCCAGTACAGACTGTTTTCCCCGAGCGACGACACTATTCGTGCCAGGGACCGCGGAGAGTCCGCGTAAGTCGCGGTTTTCGAACAAGATACATCGCATGAACATGTGTGTTGCTTTGGGGCACGAAATTAATTATATAATACGATGAACTACCAGTATGCTCCACAAATTATCAAAATTTCAAAAACCGCGCATCTTTGAAACTGTTCTTACGTGATTCTTGCATGCGTCGGATGGACCACATGTGTTGCAGCAAGAAGTTAAAGCGATTTATCTAAAATTTCAATCTTCCCGCTGCCCTGAGAAAGTGCCACCCCGTGTCCCTTTTACTCAACCACCCCTCTCAACTCACCTTCAGCGTATCGCTCGTCTGCTTGATGGCGGCCAGGTCGGCCTCGGTGAACTTGACCGAACCCTTCGGTTTGTCCGGTGCGGCCGACTCGCCGTCGCCGCTCGAGCTGGTGCCCACCTCCGCCATCGTTTGCCGACAGAGCCGTACCCGGGTGCCCAGTGTGCCGCCGTGCGCTGTACGGATGGAGACTGTGTGGAGTGCCACACAGCCACCGCCCGGTTTTACCGTGTGACGAAAAAAAAACCGAGGGAAAAGCCCTACCGTCGCCCCGGGAGCAGCAGCTCCACCACCCTCCAAGCACACCAGGAGATTCTAGTTGCGGACGGTTAAGGCTTGGGCGTGTGTATGGTTACTTTGATCCCGGCAGACTTGAGAGGCGTGTGTTGAGTAATCCCTGTGCTCTTCTCGCCAGCAATCGATCGGCGGTTCGTAGCTTCACTTTTATGTATTTATCCTGGCAGATGGTTTTACGGTGAAGGGCTCCTCACGCGAACAGACACTGTGATGCCAAATCTCAACTACACTTTCGCGTGTGTGTGTCACGACACGATGACTCTATTAGTGGGATGAAGCAAAAGAAAAAAGCTACCCTTCAGCAACTCCCTGTCCAGCGCAGCAGCTGTCCCGTGTGCCAAACCCGTGTGTGGTGTGTTTGAGCAGTGTG
>AXCO02010954.1:0-10706 GCA_000473525.2 Anopheles melas
AGCCCTCGCATTAAAGAGCTTGCGAGCCTAGGCAGGTTTTTCGCCCCTAGGTTTAGCAGTTATAATTATAGCACCCCGTGATCAGATATAACAGTGCGATTTGTAGGATACTAAACACCTGAATTTTGACAATTTATTTTGTGAAAACTCAATGAAATAGTGATCTTTTCGACGAATAACACTGCAAAAAATATAAAATTATGAATAAAAAATAAATATAGTACAATTTTCAGATCGACACTTCAGAAAGGCCTTCATTTGTGTAACCGCTGAACAAAATCTAATCCATATCCTAATCCATATCCTAGATAAAGGATGCATATTCTCG
Source organism: Anopheles melas (assembly GCA_000473525.2). Taxonomy (NCBI): domain Eukaryota; kingdom Metazoa; phylum Arthropoda; class Insecta; order Diptera; family Culicidae; genus Anopheles; species Anopheles melas. Next base: position 329 of record AXCO02010954.1, read on the forward strand.
TGGTTCTTCCCCCCCGCTCCTCCCTCCCCCGCTTAACATTTCTTTTTAACTGAGTTTCGAGTTTTAACCTGCAGAAAACGACAGATAAAATTTTGGTGCTCCTACCAAAATCTGTCAAAATAATCTGGCCACACTGTTGACAGATAAACAACAATACGGGCTCAAATGAAAAGGAAGAAGACATTTCTTGCCGACGCCATTAGCAAGCTGGAAGTGTAGTGAAACGCGGACAACGTTTGTGCCGTGTTATTCGCTACAATCGTGTGTTTTTGGCCGAAATTTCAATATTAAACTGCCTGTACGATGTACGAGAATGAAGAGGGTAAGAAAATGTCATGCTTTCTATGCACGAGAAACCCCACGTTTTCGATGTGCATTTCACAACACTTTCTCTCCTTCCGACCCGGACAGACCACTTCGAGGAGGAAGATCCGGAGGAGATTTCGCACGAGCTGTGGCAGGAAGCATGCTGGATCGTGATCAACGCGTATTTCGACGAGAAGGGTCTCGTGCGGCAGCAGCTGGACAGCTTCGACGAGTTCATCCAAATGTCCGTCCAGCGCATCGTCGAGGACTCGCCGGCCATCGAGCTGACGGCCGAAGCGCAACACTCGTCGGGCGAGATCGAAAACCCGACGCGGTACTTGCTCAAGTTCGACCAGATCTACCTGTCGAAACCGACGCACTGGGAAAAGGATGGTTCCCCTTCGCCGATGATGCCGAACGAGGCGCGCCTCCGCAACCTTACCTACTCGGCCCCACTCTACGTGGACATCACCAAGACGAAGCTGGTCGAGGGCCAGGATCCGGTAGAAACGCAGCATCAGAAAACGTTCATCGGCAAGATTCCGATCATGCTGCGGTCCACGTACTGTCTGCTCTCCCAGCTGACAGATCGTGATTTGACGGAGCTGAACGAGTGTCCCCTCGATCCAGGCGGCTACTTCATCATCAACGGCTCGGAGAAGGTACTGATTGCGCAGGAAAAGATGGCCACCAACACGGTGTACGTGTTCAGCATGAAGGACGGCAAGTACGCGTACAAGACGGAGATCCGGTCCTGTCTGGAGCACAGCTCCCGGCCCACCTCGACGCTGTGGGTGAACATGATGGCACGCGGCGGTCAGAGCATCAAAAAGTCCGCCATCGGCCAGCGCGTGATAGCGATCCTGCCGTACGTGAAGCAGGAGATACCGATCATGATCGTGTTCCGTGCGCTCGGATTCGTCGCCGACCGGGACATCCTCGAGCACATCATTTACGACTTTGACGATCCGGAAATGATGGAGATGGTAAAGCCCTCGCTGGACGAAGCGTTCGTCGTGCAGGAGCAGAACGTGGCCCTCAATTTCATCGGAGCGCGCGGAGCTCGGCCCGGCGTCACCAAGGACAAGCGTATCAAGTACGCGAAGGAAATTCTGCAAAAGGAAATGTTGCCCCACGTTGGTGTGTCCGATTTTTGCGAAACCAAGAAGGCGTACTTCCTCGGCTACATGGTACATCGGTTGCTGCTGGCTGCGCTCGGACGCCGCGAGCTGGACGATCGTGATCACTACGGCAACAAGCGTCTCGATCTGGCCGGTCCGTTGCTTGCGTTCCTGTTCCGCGGGCTGTTCAAGAACCTGATGAAGGAGGTGCGCATGTACGCACAAAAGTTCATTGATCGCGGAAAGGACTTTAACCTTGAGCTAGCTATCAAAACGAAGATCATTACGGACGGATTGCGCTACTCGTTGGCCACCGGTAACTGGGGCGATCAGAAGAAGGCCCATCAGGCTCGGGCCGGTGTGTCTCAGGTGTTGAATCGTCTGACGTTCGCATCGACGCTGAGCCATCTGCGGCGCGTCAATTCACCGATCGGGCGTGACGGCAAGCTGGCCAAACCCCGCCAGCTCCACAACACGCTGTGGGGCATGATCTGTCCGGCCGAAACGCCGGAAGGAGCAGCCGTCGGGCTGGTGAAGAACCTGGCGCTCATGGCGTACATTTCGGTCGGTTCTCAGCCGTCTCCGATTCTCGAGTTCTTGGAGGAGTGGTCCATGGAAAACTTGGAAGAAATTGCCCCCTCGGCGATCGCCGACGCGACCAAGATCTTTGTGAACGGTTGCTGGGTCGGCATTCATCGCGATCCAGAGCAGCTGATGGCCACGCTGCGGAAGCTGCGCCGACAGATGGATATTATCGTGTCAGAAGTATCGATGATTCGCGATATCCGTGACCGTGAGATCCGCATCTACACCGATGCAGGTCGCATCTGTCGTCCGCTGCTGATTGTGGAGAACGGATCGCTGCTGCTGCGCAAAAATCACATTGACATGTTGAAGGACCGCGACTACAACAACTACGGCTGGCAGGTGCTGGTTGCTTCCGGTGTGGTGGAGTACATTGACACGCTGGAGGAGGAAACGGTCATGATTGCGATGACACCGTACGATCTGAAACAGGACAAGGAGTACGCCTACTGTACGACCTATACGCACTGCGAGATCCATCCGGCGATGATTTTGGGCGTCTGCGCTTCCATTATCCCGTTCCCGGATCACAACCAGAGTCCGCGTAACACCTACCAAAGCGCTATGGGTAAGCAGGCGATGGGTGTGTACATCACGAACTTCCACGTGCGCATGGACACGCTCGCGCACGTGCTTTACTACCCGATGAAGCCGCTCGTGACGACGCGTTCGATGGAGTATCTGCGGTTCCGCGAGCTGCCGGCCGGTATTAACTCGATCGTGGCCATCCTGTGCTACACGGGCTACAACCAGGAGGACAGCGTTATCTTGAACGCGTCCGCCGTCGAGCGTGGCTTCTTCCGGTCCGTGTTTTACCGCTCGTACAAAGATTCGGAAAGCAAGCGCATCGGCGATCAGGAGGAGCAGTTCGAGAAGCCAAACCGGCAGACGTGCCAGGGCATGCGGAACGCCCTGTACGACAAGCTGGACGAGGACGGTATCATTGCGCCGGGCCTGCGTGTGTCTGGAGATGATGTGGTGATTGGCAAAACGATTACCCTGCCGGAAACGGACGACGATCTGGACGGAACCACCAAGCGCTACACCAAGCGAGACGGTTCAACGTTCTTGCGAAACTCCGAAACCGGTATCGTCGATCAGGTGATGCTGACGCTCAACAGCGAGGGCTACAAGTTCTGCAAGATCCGTGTGCGCTCGGTGCGCATACCGCAGATCGGCGACAAGTTTGCGTCACGCCACGGACAGAAAGGTACGTGCGGTATACAGTATCGCCAGGAGGACATGCCGTTCACGTGCGAGGGCATTACGCCGGACATTATCATCAACCCGCACGCCATCCCGTCCCGTATGACCATTGGGCATTTGATCGAGTGCATCCAGGGCAAGCTGGGCTCGAACAAGGGCGAAATCGGCGACGCCACGCCGTTCAACGATGCGGTCAACGTGCAGAAGATCTCCACCTTCCTGCAGGAGTACGGCTACCATCTGCGCGGCAACGAGGTCATGTACAATGGGCACACGGGGCGCAAGATTAACGCGCAGGTGTTCCTCGGCCCGACCTACTACCAGCGTCTGAAGCATATGGTGGACGACAAAATCCACTCGCGAGCCCGCGGTCCGGTGCAAATTTTGGTCCGACAGCCCATGGAAGGTCGTGCAAGGGACGGCGGTCTACGTTTCGGTGAGATGGAGCGCGATTGTCAAATTTCGCACGGTGCGGCACAGTTTCTGCGCGAGCGTCTGTTCGAGGTGTCCGACCCGTACCGGATTCACGTGTGCAACTTCTGTGGCCTGATCGCGATCGCCAATCTGCGCAACAACACGTTCGAGTGCAAGGGATGCAAAAATAAGACACAGGTAGGTTGGGAGGGGTGTTGATGATACCACGTGCATAACTTATGCGATACTGAACTTTGGGCGTTCTTTTGTACTTTGCAGATTTCTCAGGTGAAGCTCCCATACGCGGCAAAGCTCTTATTCCAGGAACTAATGGCAATGAACATTGCACCTCGTTTGATGGTACTATAATAGATATCAATGTCAGGACATAGGCACGCTGACCGTATTACACCGGTTATCAGTGTTATGTGCTGTATGCAGTGTATTTTGTTTTTACAATTCTTATAATAAAATAATATTTAAATAAGGTACTGCTACGGGATTTTTTATGATTGCGGACAGTCGTACTTACGTTATACTTTTACATCTAAACGGTTGTGGGATGTGGCATAGACTTCTAATTATGAACAAAAAATAGATCGTTCGAAAGCTGTGCCACAACATCGCTTAATGGATATGAGGACGCACGTGAAATACTTCATTCCGGATGCTGGTAATAGTCCCCGGAACTGGCAATGATTTTTATGATTTTAACTCTCTCGTTCTCTGACCAATTCCATGCTTGGAGGGGATTTTGTTTTCCTATTGAAATACTTTAATTTGTCTAGAGTTCCATATTCTAATCCTGGCCAACGACCTTATCCCGGTAATTGTCGCCAAAAATAAAATCGCAATCAGTTCCTTTTTTTATGCTTTCAATTCAAATCCAAGCCCAATTTTGACCTAATGCTCCTACACCATGTGCCATAGTGACAAACCGTACTGTCAAAGTGCTGTCAAAGGCAAAAGTCCAAATCAGCCGACAGGTGAAAAAATAACCAATCAACCGCGTTTGTCTCCCCGCTAGGCCTAAAGAAAATAAAAACCTTCTGGTTTTGAGTAAAAATACACGCAAAGTGCGAGATTTGCAGCAGGTGTCGGTAGCACGAACACGTGCGCTTACAGAATGAGGTACGGCGCCAGGGATCTGTGCTTCCGTGGGCTGTTTCTTCTCGCTGCCCTGGTATCGACCTGCAGCGGATTGTACGAAGACCAGATAGGGAAGTTTGACTGGTAAGGGTGTGCTGCTGCTGCTGCTGCTAATGCGGCTGATTCGCTTCGCCGCCGTGCCCGCACGGTTTGTGCAACTAATCAATAACGTTTCAACTCCCCCACCGTTTCGCCAGGCGACAGCAGTACGTGGGAAAGATAGTGGACGGTGCATTCGATACCAGCTCCGTCGATCGGATAATTGTTGCGACCGAGAGCAATGTGCTGGCGGCAATTAGCGCCAAAACTGGCGACATTCTATGGCGCCAGGTGCTGGAAAATGGACCCCGCGGCACGGTAAAGCTATTGCACGTCGCCAACCCTTCGTCGACCGGCGCCAGGTTGAACAGGGGCGGCAATGCCGGGCATGATATAATCACCGTCTCCGGCAGCAACCCGGCACTGGTGCGCGGATGGAACTCTAACCTGGGCACGCTCGAATGGGAATGGTCGCTGCTGCCGTCGGTGGCGGAGGAAGCCGCCTCGGCAGCCGTTTGGTTCGAGCACGATGGTTTGCTGTATCACGTGGTGCCCGTTTGGGGCTCGCACCTGGAAGTTACCGCGTACCAGGCCGCCTCGGGCCAGCAGGCCCGCTCCACGACGAGCCGGATTGCGGCCGGTTGGATCGCAAAGGAGCGCTGCTCGCTGGCTGGGTCGTTTTTCGCATGCGGCATCAAGGAGCAGTTGCTCGCACTGGATCTGGCGGCCGACGCTAGCAGTACGGTCGTATCGAAACCGCTCGGATCCGAAGCAGTTGGACGCCCGAAAGCGGTTCGCGGCGAAGCGGCAGTCATCCAGAACGGGCGCTACTACTCGTTGCGCTCCGATCAAAAGCTTGCGTTTGGGCCGAACGATGCTGCCCTGGTAGATCGTATGGTGCAGGAAGGTGAACCGATTCTTCTCCAGGGTGTGGTCGATCGGGCCAACAACAAACTAACGATCAATGCCCACCGACTGCGTGATTTTGCGCGGTTTGAGCAGATCGAAATCAGTACCGACTTTAGTGAAACGCTAGGCGATCCGGACCTGGTGGCAATTCGTTGCAAACAATCGTCCGGCAGTGGATCGTCCCGGGCCGGTACCGCAGGACTGGTGTGCCGTGTGCTGCTGTCCACCGAGGATGGTGCGATCGTGCTGCTGCAGCAGGGCAAGATCAAGTGGGTCCGCGAAGAAGCGTTGGCCGAGGTGGAAACGGCCGACTTCCTTGATCTCACGCTGTCCGATGCCGAAGGAGCCATCGAGGAGGAACTTAACAACAAAAATGGTAAGAGTGCATTTGGAGCACCGCGTGTTGGCTCGATCAATAATAGAACTTTATCGACTTAACTGTTTACTTCACATCTTCACACGCACCACTTACCGGAATGGGTTCAATGTTGGTGATGGTTTTACAGCAGAAGAAAATGGGCCAGAATGTGAGTGATATATGCTCCTCTGTAGGATTCGTTTATGCTGCCTGTGTGCAACGTAGATTGTATTTCTTTTTTTCTTGTTTGTTATTTTATGAGTGATGATTTTGCTTTGGGTTTGTTTGCTTAGTAGGCCGCATTGCCATGACATTCGACTGGAATCGAACATGTGTATTGGCATTGTTTCCGTTGTCGTTCAAAACGTCTATAGTCGAATTTGCGTTTGGTTCCTTTTTTATCGGATCGGAATTGTTGCTGGCGTTTGTTCTTTTACTTATTAAGGACGTTTGATTTGCTTTGTATTGCTTAAACTAACATCTCGCTCTCGCTTCGATTTCCAGGGGACGTGTTCGGAGCGTTGCAGCGTCGCATTACGGCACAAGTGTTGCACGTGAAGAACCTATTCCTGCACATCCTCGGCGTCGGACCGGCCCCATCCAAGGCGCAACGGGCCGGTCTGGTGCGGGACGATTTCGGACTGCACAAGATGCTCGTGGTGGTGACATCGAGCGGAAAAGTATTCGGCATCGATAACGTGTCCGGAAAGCATCACTGGGTGCGCTACCTGCCCTCGTTCACCGGGTTCGGCAACGGGCAGCCGATGAAGCTGCTGGTCCAGCGTACCTCCCGCTTCTATCCCCTGCCCGCCCAGTGCGTTATTCTTGGGCGGCAGAAGCACGGCGCGCGGAACGGTCTGCTGTACATATTCAACCCGATCACGGGCCAACCGGTGGTGGGCGGCGGCCTAGTCGAGCTGCCGTACCGTGTCCAGCAGGTTTCGCTGCTGCATCAAACGGGGCCCGATTTCCTGAAGGGCCTGCTCCTGCTAGACTACGACAATAATGCGCACGTGGTGCCCGAATCTTTGGCGGTGCATGCGGACAATTACTATCTCTTCACCACCGACCAGCGTGTGGCGCAGATGCGCGGCTTTCTCGTGCAGTACCGGGCGGGCAGGCTGGAAACGGTGCCCACGTGGCAGATCGATTTGAGTGGCGCCGGCAAAAGTCAACAAATAATTGCCTGCGAAGGCAAGAGCCCCATCGAGCATGTGCACTCGCAGGGTCGCGTCATGGCGGACCGGTCGGTGCTGTACAAGTATATCAACCCGAATCTGGTCGCCGTCGCTACCCATGGACCGGACAACATTCACAAATGTGAGTACGGGACTGGCGGGAGGGAAGGAGATTGTTGATTAGTGTTAGTGAATGTTGTGTAATACCGAATGCTACTTCCATTACAGACATATTGAACGTTCACCTGGTGGATGTGGTTTCCGGTTCGATCGTGTTCTCCATGTCGCATAAACGCATCCGTCCGCCGCTGCATATGGTACATTCGGAGAACTGGCTAGTTTACTCATACTACAACGATAAGGCCCGTCGAACGGAAATGAGTAAGTACACCACCGCACGATGTGTGTGTGCGTCAAGCTCAAACGAGCGACGTCCTAAAAATCGTCTATTGTCTCACGCTCCCTCCAGCTTCGATCGAACTGTACGAGGGCAAAACGCAAACGAACAGCACGGTTTGGAGCTCGCTGGATGCGCCGCCCCTGCCGATGGTGGAGCGCCAGTCCTACATCCTGCCGATGGCCGTTGCCGCTCTGAAGGAAACGATCACCGAGAAGGGCATCACTAGCAAACACATTCTCATCGGGCTGACCACTGGAGCGGTGGCCGAAATGACGTGGGCCCTGCTGGATCCCCGCCGGCCCGTCACCTCGCCGGAGAAGGCGCGCGAAGAGGGCATCGTGCCGTACATGCCGGAGCTTCCGCTGCCGCACGAGATCCTCATCAACTACAACCAAACGGTGACGCACATCCGGGGCATACACACGGCGCCGTCCGGGCTGGAGAGCACCTGTCTGGTGCTCGTGCACGGGCTCGATATGTTTGTGACGCGCGTTTCGCCCTCGAAAACGTTCGACCTGCTGAAGGAGGACTTTGACTACTTCCTCATCACGGTCGTGCTGGTGGTGCTGACCACCACCTCCTTTGTGGTGAAACAGCTCGCCTCGAAAAAGCTCGTCAAACAGGCGTGGAAATAATCGGGGCGAAACAGCAATGGGTTTAAAGAAGGTGGGGAATGGTTTGTAGGGGAGAGAGGGGGGGGGGGGAAATTAAAACAAATGGGTATGTGTGTTTGTGCGTGCATGCGTGTGTTACAAGACTAGCGCTGGGGTCTGCGCAGTCCTACTGTGTACAACCAAAAAGACATTTAAATGCATTTTCACTTCAACCCTTACGCTGCGCCGTCAGAATATGTTAAGCTGCATTTCGCCGGTACCACCAATCCATTGTTTTTTTTTTTTGTTAAACATCCTTCACACATACACACACATACATACACTACATAGTGTAGCGACAGAGTTTGCGTGGGTAAAGGGAAGTAGCGAGCCGTCGTTACCATTGGCAACTATTTTAATTTCCTTTCTGTTTTCTATGCACTTAAGCCGGCTACGATTGCCGTACAAATACACTGTCGTCGACATCGTCTGTCAGGCGGATGTTGCATATTCAAAACAGTTTATTTTATTTTCCCTCAGTAGTGTTACTTTTCTAGACCAAATAAAGAACTGAGTGCGCCAGTGAGTGCTGCCAGGTGCGTTCTGATTCCAATACGGAAGCACTGTAATGGAGTAAGTTAAGTTTCATTCAATTTAAAACGTCTCAACTAGTCTTTATTAAAGTCTTGATGCAGTTCATAGGAAATAACGGCATTCAAACAGACATTTTTCACTCTGCATGGCACTGTCTGTCAGTCTGTTTGAACGAATACGAAAACACGAACAAAATTAACTATTAAATGCGCCACGGGCGCTAGAGAGCCGACCGCTTCATTATCCTCCGGGCAGTCGTGGCAGTCTTACGTTGACATCTCGAGTAGTTTGCGCTTCCGCGGGGGACGGATTCATGGCTGTAAGGGGGAAAACAATGGTAATGCATGAGAGATTAATTAAATTACCAGCAAATCGTGCCAAATCGTTCTCAGTACTACGTTGAACACGTACGAGTAGCGGTGGATATGCGTCGACGCTTCGGCTCTGGAGTCGTTGCCTTGCCCGGTGGTTGCTTCCGTTGCGGCTGCTTTTGTAGCTGCTGCAAACCGCTTGGTCCCGCTTCCTGCGAGTCGTGGATACGCCGCCGGGTAACTAGCTGATCCAGCCGCAGCAAGCTGTCGATCGACCGAACGCTCTGGTTCGATAGCAGACTTCCTATGCTTTCGGGCAGTTCAAATTCCGGTTCCCGCTCCAGCTCAACGTCCTGCGAGCTAATGTTGAATGAGCCGCTAGACTGTTGCCCACCCTGCGCGCTAACGATCGATCGTGCCTCCGACTGTTGGCTGGCCAGCGCGGCCAGTCGGTTCTCCCGCTCATCATCCCCATACGATTGCGAGCTAATCTGCAGCGAGGTGACATCGCCCATGTCACTTTCCGATGTGCTCTGCTCGGGCGATTCCTGCGTGCTGACAGTTCTCATCAGCATCGTGTCGGATGGGAACAGAGCCGTACCGGCACCTTCGCCTTCCCGCACTCGATGCGCTCGTTCCCTTACCGACTGGTAGACGGACGGCGTACGCTCGACAGTGATGCAGTAGGTGTCCATGAACGTTTGGTTGATTGAGGTATCGGTGTAGGTGCTGCGAATTTCGCGATACTTTTTGCGCAGCTCGGCGTACATTTCCGCCATTGAGGCGTGCTTCCGGAACGGTATCTGATGCACCGCCGGGAAGACACTGAACAGCTTCCGCATCTTCACCAGGGCCGGCTGCGGTTTGCGCACTATTTTCTTGTAGTCCGGATGAATCCGAATGTTCTCCGTGAGGATTAGGCGCGGTGTGTTGTAATACACACCATAATATGGATTGTAATACTCGTATCCGCGAAACATGGACAAATATTCGTCACTGTTAAACAAGCATCTGTCGCGGTACAGTGTGGTGGTGCATGACGATTTAGGTAAACAATTAACGCAGAAGAAATTGTGAGATTGCTGCATCATGGGCGGGTTGAGAGTAGAAAAAAGGCGGAAAAGGACATAATTAATGCATCAGATAGAAGCAGCAGGAGTGGCGTGCTAATGCTACTCACCGGTAATGTGTTGGCGATCACATCGAGCGCCTTTT
>AXCO02010959.1:0-10692 GCA_000473525.2 Anopheles melas
GCAAGGCATCAGATTGTTTACGCACACAGTCCAATAGCATCGACCCGTCGGTCCAGCCCGTGGAGGAAGGCTGTAAACTGGAAAACGTTCCGTTTTACGAACCGAGACGGATTGCATTCTACGACCTCCTGTTTATTGTTTGCAACAGAGTAAGGGTGGAGAGTGAAGGAGAGAGATAGAGAGAGAGAGATAGATAAAAAACGCGATACAAGCTCTGTAGAGTTATTTTATTATTTCTGCTACGGGATATCCTGCCACGGTTCTGAGTCAGACGAACCGATCCCATCATCATCGCGCTCGGATTCGTTCCCGTGGAAACTGATTCGCGCTACCGCAATGCAATGGTCGAACAGGGAACAGCGTGCCAGCGGCGCAACAATGTGAAAAGTTGATGGATTTTGCAACCTCAACCGGGAGGACCGTGCACACACACACACACACACACATTCCAACACGAGGACAACCCTGACCAGGATCACCGCATCCGCCGAGCGATCGTAAAGTTGTATAATTTACGCGCAAAAGGATGCCGGCGCGCACACATGAGAGGAGGGACGAGTTTTGCGAACGGAATTGAGCTTAATACGAGCGCAGGTATCCGGCTGGTGTTGGGACCGCACGCGGTCAACCCTCAAGACGACAGCATTACCCAAGCAAAAAGGGGTTTTAGCTAGCGCGAAAAATGGTCCCACGACACGGCGTTCTACGCGCGGCTCAATCGCTGAAGATATCAATAAACATGTATACTTTACGACCGTACGCTCGCCAAGGTGGTTCTGCACCACCGCTGACTTCACCTGATTAGAAGCGCGCAGAGATGGAAGGATCAAGCTGTCGTTATGGATGGAGTGGGGGCCGGTTTTTGTTTCTGCTTCTCATTACCCTTTTGTGTTCGCCAAGCAGTGACGTTGATGATCCATTTTTTCATACACGCTACGATCGAGAACGAAACAGCCGTATGTATTCAAATTTACGTTTTACCGCAAATATATCAACTTTTTATTAAGACAACGCCGTTTTAATCTCAACCCCCCCTAGGTGGTTGGTTAATTTTGCAAGCCTTTACTCGCCGACAAGTCCCGCAAAAAAAGCCCTCCCGCGCCGAAAACATGGCAAATAAAAAAGCATGGATCGTGGTAAAACGAGACACGCTCGTTCAAGTCTCCCTCGCGCGCGCCTAATGTCTGGATCGTGGCTAATGACGTTGTCTGGGGCTTTGAGAACGACCGTGCCAGTGTGTGTGTGTGCCATTTTACCCTCCTACAAAGCAAAAGCCTCCTCCCGAACGCAACATAATGATGGATCCCGCGCATCGGGTCAACCGTCATTTCGATGGGCACCCATTTCCGGTGCTGGAGTCGGTTATAAGGGGAGAGATCACATTCGCCGCAACCACAACACGTTCCAACGAAAATGGATCGAATTTCTCGTGTGGCGAAAGTTTCGCCAAAACGTTCTGTCTCTGTCACTCCGTCCGAGGGCCGTTTGTCCTTCCATTCAAACGTTTGGACGGTATGGTTGCGGTCGTGCATATTCGCCAGCAACAAACCAGAAGCCAGACTGGAGCTGCGCCAATTAAACTCGCTAAGCCGCCCATCAATCACGCAATCAGCACCCAGAGAGAGAAAAAGAGAGAGATAGAGAGAGAGAGAGAGAGAGAGAGAGAGAGAGAGAGAGAGGGAGAGAGAGACACAGGGAGGCTGCCGAACGCCTTTTAATGAGATCATTTTTAAAATACCACTGTTTTGCTGTATGGCTTACAAAGGCTTAAGGTTTCGTGCCGTAAAGTTGTTCTACCTATTTGGGGGTATCGGTGCAAAGAAACGCATTAAGGAGCACACGTTCGGAGGTAGCTAAACAGGATAGAACAAAATGAAATGTTTAATTTAATTTCTTAAATACGTTTCGTTATGTTACTCTTGGTTGGAATTGTTGGGCGATGACGTGATCATGCTTAAACCACACAGCCGTGAGCCTGCACGCATTACGGGTAGGAAGCTCGTTAGAGCTTCAGTAAGCTTTCAACAAAACCACTCTTCAGCATTTTGTTATGTGAAGATCGTTCAAGTTCTGCTCATCGAAACTGGTCAAGACTGGTGCCCCTACTTGAATGTCCATTTAGTATTGAGCAGTTGCTTGTGTGTGTGTGCATGTGTATGTTTAAGAGAGCACTATATACGGGGCAAGAGGGGACCATGCAATGGGATGGACGATTTTTGAAACATGACCTTTTTATTAATTTTAGCTGTAGGAGAAAGACACCTAGATTTGGTGACACATGTCATGAGTTTTAGACTTACATTTCTCGAAGTACAATTACACAAACAAATGAATTTAAACATGGCAACTAGAATATTCCTATAATTTTATAGCTACGTCTTACGATTTAATCTTTAAAAAACCCATAGTTCAACGCTTCTTACCCCCTTGTCCCTTTTAACCACAACGCAATACGGAATGGGAAAATCCAAAACCCTTCCCGGACGCTGAGAATTACATCGCTAGCCAAGCTCAAGTGTGCTTTCGTCAAGAGGCTTTAAACGACTGCAGTAAGGGGGCGATCAATAGAAGTCAATTTAGGAAAATCATGCCAGTTGATTTTCAACAACAATAATAACAGCAAAAATACCACCCAATCCAATAGGACGACGAAGAGAGAGAGAGAAAGAGAGAGAGAGAAGAAACTCTTATTAAACGACATAACCATTTCCAACCGTTCGCCCAGAAATGATGAGCTTTCGATGAGAACACCCCACCGGCAGGGTATACCAGCATCATGTTTCGGGGCTTTAACAGCGTTCTTCCTCCTCTTCGCTTCTTCCCACCTGCTTGCGGGCCTTCTCCTTCTTCGTTCGGCATCTTACACCACCTCACAAACGTACCCCGGTGAGTCGGGTGGCGCTGACGATCGAAGATCGAAACGATTTTTTCACATCTTTGATTTTAAACCAGCATCATCCAACCCGCGGTTTCAATGCCGCTGTACCATCGGCACCAATCCTCCGTTCACCAAATTCTCTCAAACTGGCCGCAAGAGAAAAAAAATGCCAACGAACACTGCACCGCGTGCGATCGCGTGGCGAATGCGAAAAGAAAGGAGTTTGTGGCTGATGAAGGCAGACACACCAGGAAAAAAATCACGAAACATAAGCACAGCAAGAGTATAAACGAAAAAAAAACAACATTTCGGGAAGGTTTTGTGTCCACTGCGGATGCGAAGTGCTCAACATTTTTGGCCCCATATATATATATGTGTGTGCGTGTATCTCGTCTTTGAATGTCGGTAATGGGCTGACGTCGATGATCGCGTTCGATTGGCCGTACCTCGTTAAATCGTGCTCGCAGGCCGGACTGCGGCAACACGGACACGACGGGGAAAGGTCTCAGGTGAAGATGACCATCCTTAAGCGCGGTGTACTCTCTTCTGTTCATCGTTAAGTTCTTGTCCGCTTCTGGCAACCGCGGGCCGGGACGGACCGTGTGTCTGTGTAGCGTTCGTTCCGTTCACGAATTCCGCATTCTCGTTGGTTCTTGCATTCTCTCAATCATTACACACCGCCGAGACGGCAATCGGCAGGTAATAGCGGGCGAGCGAACAAGAACATGGATGAAAGCTGCAGGAAAGCCCGGCGCGGATAGTCGGGGCAGCAAAATTACCGCGAGGGGATCATGATGCCATCATAAATCGTTTCCCACCGGCTGCTGCTGCTGCCGCCGCTTGGGAAGCATAAATTTTCCGCTCATTTCCGAGAACGAAAAAGTGTGCGTCACACCATCTCGTGCGCGCTTGGTATGTATGTGTGCGCGAGTATGTGTTTGCAGCAGACCTTATATCGACGTCTTGAATTTGCGACAAAATATGTGTATGACGATCGACATCACTCGTCTCCCGAAACGATCGATGATCGTTTGCCCCGAAGCTCCTGCAATGAGGTGCCCCGAAAAAAAGTGCCCCACTCACGTCCATCTTGGCTGGAGAGAACGAGATGGACATAATGGGGACATCGGCATCATGGAAGGGATATCAATAATTACAGAAGCCCGTCCGATTGCATGATGCGCCGCCGGAAGCACCGCGAACAGCAACACATAAAATGGCGCCGGCAACAGTGTGTTCACGCGGCACATCACGCAATCCTGAGATTGAGGAACAATGGAACCATTTGCATTCCACTGCCGAGAGAACGGGCCACGGTTCAGCAACCTTTTGCACCAGATTGTTTATTCGAAACTCCTTTTACTGTTAAGATATATTGCTGAATCCAGAACACATTGATAATTGTGAGTCTTCATCGACCGCGAGTTACCGGTTCATCGTAAAAAAAACCCCACAGAACTGGTTGGATCGATGATGCCTTTCCAACTGTCCGTGGTTGTCTTCCTGCCACCGAGGGTAAGCAAATAACATGGAATGCAGAAATATTCACCCGCTTTTTCCGTTCTCCTGCGATCATATTCCAGGGCATGACGACGGCAACATCCCCTCGGGGCGACAGGTGAAATGCGGCCAGTGATTAATTGATCGTACCAGTTTCTTGGGCACCGTTTTTTTGCAAACCTGCTTCACCGTAAAATATATTAATGGACTCGGACATTAGCTTTCTTGGGGAATATATCAGCAGCAGGTTATATGTCTAGGTTTCGAATCTTGGCGCGATGCCCTCATCTGGACTGAGCACAGATAACGAAAAACCGAGGTCGTCCATATCCCAACAGCTAGCAGATGCTCTCAAGAGGATTTTGAATACTGCAAACTATTCACCTCCATTCGTGGACGAAGATCACCACACTGTAATCCAGAAACTGTGTTCCAGAGATCCAAAAACGTTCATCCTCCTCCTCAAGAGACATTCACTGGATGAAACACTGCTTTTATCGTTTGTGTTACTCGCACTCTTGCTCCGCAAACACCCATCAGCGAGGATTAACTCCTTCTCAACTTTTCACCGCACGATCATTCATCTCACATCCACCAGACATCGCCAGGCTCTCCGATCACCGCTACGTCGTCTGTGTCCGCTATTTCATCTTCCAGGGAACCTACAGATGATGTAAGCCCCCGGCAAACCCGACTCCATTGCACCCGCCCCTGAGCAGCGGTTCCATCCATTATCAGAGATGAAGATGCCATTAATGTCACACACCCACCCCCAGAGACCCCAGGAACGGGTATATGTCACCTCGCTGACGACATCTCGACTGGATGAGGTGCTTCACGCGCGTGCGTTTGCTGTACGGCTGTGCACCAGTTTCAACCATCATCATAATACGCACACTCACCTTTCCAAGAAGCAGCACAACAATTTATTCTCGAGTTTGTGTGCGTTTCATTCATCATGGTACGGAGCGGGCTAGCATCACACAAGAAACCGACCTGTTAGACACCAGCTAGAGTATTGTGTACACCATGTGAATGCATGCACAAACACCGTAACCAGGCCGGTAACAAGACTCCTCCAAACTACACGCATTCCTCCCGGATCGGATGTGATCGTCAAAAACGTGGCAAACAAGCGCGTAGGAAGGGAGGGATGAGTCTTCTTTTAAAAAAAAAAATAGACACCTTCCTAGACACAACAAGATGAGTGGTGGTGGGTGGATCGGTTTTTGGTGCCTTACTGCTTGTTGGATTAGGTAATTATCTGTCAACGTCAAGGAAACAAAACTTGTAAAACTACGTCCGACAAGACGCACCCGACACCACACACACACGGTGCGGATCTTCGCCGCGACTAGATAATCCACCAAACCAAACACGACCGTACAGGAAGGGGATTTTGGCGGCCCATGTTGCAATACCGTTTCAACTTGTCAAAGGTGGATCGAAGACGGATTTTGTTTTGTTTTCTATTTTTTTTACACACACACTCCCCCATATGACCAAACATAACAGAAACGAGCTAAGGTTAGGCTTGGTTGCCGTCACTGTGCGCCAGACGGTTGGCAATAGGATGGATCGGATCATCATTTCGGACGCGGTATCGCTCTGTTAAGCCACTTATGGGGCGGTGCTATGCTTTGTTTTGCTATCAGAATTGATCAACATCAACATTTGGATTTCTCCAGTCCAGTTGAACTCCTCCACCAGTCTCAAATGGTCAGTTTCACTTTTGGTGTGAACCAAATATGGCGTCCTTTGTCGGTAATGAACTCCATTGGACATCAAGCTTTAGGTTGTTGAGACTCCGGACAAGACGTGTGTAGATTTGTAGGCGGTAAAATGCATTCAAAATATTCCACAATCAAATGTAACTTCTATTCCTTTCGTAATACGTTCTGCCATGAAGCAACGGAGCAATCGGTTTCGTATTGTTCGTAGCTAATGCTGCCTTTCCAACCAACCAGCACTGATCACAGAATGTGCGGCTGAGCTTCTCTACCACGCTCGATCTTCATACAGGCCACATCAAGTCCCATTATCCGATGGATTTGCTCGCACAGATAAAATCATGTACCGCATCACATGTCGTCCCTCCTTCCCGAAGTGGGATGCAAATCCACCAACAAGCGAACGGTGTATTGCCATTGCCGGCGACAACGATCCGCGCTTGTGTAGGACGTCGTGCCCGTGGATTAACAGCAGGCCGCACGGAGGGACAGTTGGTCGCACGGAGGGACGAAAAGGAACTCGGTCGCCCCGTTTGGCCCTCCTTGTCTTATCCGAACCATCTTTAAGTCGCGTTTAAAGCACACAATCCCAAAGGAAAATGGAGAGAAGAGCACAACAGAGATGCAGAGTGAACACAGCAACAAAACAATCGAGCGAGAAGCAGTGGGAATTCTTTTGGACCGCTGGAAACCGCTCTGACTAGCGCGATCGAGGTTTAAACAAAACACTTAAGCCTACTTGATGTCTCGGTTCGTTTCCAGCATTCTCCCCGTGCTTTGCAGCCGCTTGCAAGATGCTACACAAGCGGAGAAGGGAAACACATTGGAGCCTGAAGAGACAACAGGAATTGCAACCCCGGGTTCACAGGTAACCGAGGATCCGAATCATATGACCGGTCCAGAAAAAGAGATTAATCGTGCTGCATTCCGAAGATCTCGAGTGCTGCTGTGCAAACACATCGGGGTACCGTCCTCGGGGAAACGGCGACGGGAACTTAATCGTTGGATTTAAGTTCTCACGTTCGTAGCCCTACAGCAGCAGCAGCAGCAGCAACAGGCTTGACCCAAACCAGTGTCCATTATGCTTCGCTTTGGAACTGTCAACACCGTTCGCTGGTGTCATTCTTGTGCACAACTCGTCACCGGTTGTACATATGCGCTGCTCTCGTTCTTTTGTTTGCAGTGCTGAATAATATAGCCTTCTTTTAGGTTTTTTTGTCTGGTTGAGAAACTTTATCCGTGACAGGTCTCAAGAGTTTCTACTGACGCATTCTACTGATAAATTAACCACGGCACATACACAAAAAAAGGATAGAGACACACGCGATCGCTCCCAATTTAACGACCGAAACGAACCATTTGTACCGAAACATTCCGATCGTTTTCATCGTCTAAGCAGCGACGCGTCTGCTACATCAACGTTCCACTCACGTTCCCAATGCCGCCGCAGAAGCAGCTCTTACATCGTACAACTCTAGCAAGCGGATCCCTACAATCACAAAAGCCTGTCCCTTCAACACCCGAACTTGCAAAGCAAGTAACAACAAAAAAAGCCTCCTTTTCGATTCGATTGTACCTTTTCCCTTCTTTCCAAAGGAGTTTTGGCTCAGCACGAGCAGAGGAATCCTACGATCCGGAGATCGGGGTTGTGCATTGGGATGCATCATAAATCAAACTACGCGCGTTAGGACCACGGGGTAGGGTAGGTGTGCACGCCGTGCACACATTTCGTATTGCGTTTGCATTGCTTTGGTCGGGTTTTTTGGGTCCGATCGTAAAATGTGACCCTTGGAATGGTGACCATTGTGCAGGGAACCAGCAGGGAACGCAGCCCAGTGCACAGGACGAAACGGAAGCGATCGTGCGATCGGAGAAGATGAAGTTGTCAAAAAACCGGTCAGACAGCAGCAGCAGTGGCGGCTAAGAATTGTCAGGCTCTTCTCGGCACCAGAAAGGTATGTACCAGAGAGGTGTCTTTAATGGTTGCATCGTAACGTTAGTTGGTGTTGAATTTATTGCATTCATATCGTGCAGTCGGATCCGAAGTGAAACCCATCAGATAAGGCGCGCTGCTGAATGGTTGCGATAGGGATTCTATACCAACTACAATGAACCCAACATTCGAGAGTGCTTTTTGAAGCCAGCCGTTTTAGGCACATATTTGAAGTTCAAGTTCAATATCCCCTCTCGAATGAGCAACGAAACCCGCATTGCAAATATACTTATCAAAACGCAAATAAAGCAAGGCAACAAATAACCAAACCCGCGCACCATAAAACACATTTTTTCCAATTTTTTTCCGCTCCTCTTTATGCTGATCCTGGCCAAAAAAGACAACCGCTGGGAAAGAATAAAAAAAAAGAATTTCCAACAAAAAAGTACACCTTACCCCTCGGAACTCATTCCCCAAAAAAAGAGGGCGTAGGAGTGGGTGAGATATCGGTGTTTGCACAGGAAGGAATACAACTGCAAACGCTTAAAAAACGATTCCCCAACAAAACAGGAACCGCGCCGCGCCAAACGTTCGCTCTGCTTTCTGCCGCACGAAGGAGCGCAGCTTGTTTAATAGATATGACATTTTCCACAACATGCTTATCGCTGCAACTATTACAGTCCAATAAGGTAAGAACGAACACGAACAAAAACTGCAAACACGCACACGCAAAATATCACAAATATCGGGCGGGACACACGGCTCTTGCCGGTTTCTTCCTTTAGCGACAAAGGGCTGGGGTAGGCAAAGAATCAACAAAATAAAAACACATTAGGCACGCAAATATACCCGTACCGTGGTCGTTTGTTAACACTGGTTCCTTTCTGCTAGCCTTTGTTGTTTTTTTGTTCTGTTAATTATCAAATGTAGATAAAAAAGCCAATTAACTCTTCAACCTCCCTGCCATGCAAACGAAAATGCCCCGCCTGTGCAGCAGCGAGAGAGAGAGAGAGAATTTGCTTAACATTCTATTTTCGATTTGTTTGTTGGCTTAAGCTGCAGAATTATTCGAGCGCTTTTGTGTATTTGCTACAAACAACACAAAACTCCTACCCACCTACGTCGTAAAATGGGATGACAAATTTCAAACCAAACGATCACCTTCTTGACGGTTCGTGCAAGCGTTCCACTCAATATAGCGTGAAATTCATGATCTTCGCTTGCGAATAAAATCTTATTTTATAGTATTTTAACGGTCCTTACACACTGCCCCGCTAAGGAAACACGATCGATCTAGCGTTTTGATGGGTGTAGCGTCTTTGTACCAGATTGTACCGCGTCTTCGTGCGACTATGCACTGCACTGTCTCTAAACACTGTGGTTGTAGTTGATTCACTGGAAAATGAAAATGGAACTCTTCAAGAATGTAATTATTGCTACTGTAATGCACTTCAACCGCGCCGAAACGCTACTGCAACACTTTGGCGAATCCTGTCACAAATTATGTTGTTAAAAACACAGCTCCATCATAATGGAATTTCCACCTTCATTAACCTTCTAGCAACACACCTACCCACAGTCCCTAGACTACTGCGGTAAGGAATTATCGGTAGAAAAGTTAAAGCTAGACGATAGACCATGGGACCATGCGGCTCCGAGCGAGAAAATGAAGGAAAATGCACAGGAAGGAAACTCTGCCAAAAGGTGTGGTTTTAACAGTAGTGACGGGGCGGCGCACCCGGTACCACACACAAGCCGTGATCGTTCATGCGCGTTAATCTCATTAATTAAATGTTTGTTTTGGCTGCCGCGGGTAAGTGCTTTCTGCGACCGTCCCCAACCCGTCAAGCTCGCCAAGAAGCGAAGATGGTTGGTCGACTTACTACCCCACTCTTCTACCCCAAGGTGGTTTTCACCAGCATCACTACTGCCGCCGTTCCCTTTCGCATCGGTTCGAAACGCAAGATCAAGTCGTGAAGTAGCGGTAGCGGTTGACGTGCGGCTGCTGTTCGTGCTGTACACTTCGAAAAGGTAAACTAATTTTTCTCACCAGGAAACTCTCACCAGACCAGAGTCTAGCACCTTCGTTCGCATGTTTAAGACATGTTTTAAGCATTGTCTCGAACTTGGCCCCGGCAGCACACAGACACACAAACCACAACCACAAGGAGAGCCAAACGGTCTTTCTTATGTGCCTCGCACAAGACGTCAAGACGAGTTTGATGGACAACTCGGAACGGCTAGTAGAACGAACTAGGCTGCTGGTTAGCCGTCCTGCACGTCAGCTTCGTTCGGCAAATGGGGCGAGGGGACGCAAGCGACGCTACTCGTGACATCCCATCTGCTAAATTAAACCTGATTTCCCGAAAGTTTGGTGGGTATAAAACTACTACCATAGGGAACTAACTTATGTACTTGGAGTTTTCATGTCACAATTCACACTTTTACGATCAAATTATGAACACGAAGCTATGGCACAATAAGAAGACTCCGTTTGCTGATTTAAAGAGAGGAACTTCTTGACAAACAGACACATACAACGAGGAACACACGCACGAGACTACTCATACGATCAATGACATTTCCCCAGAAAAGATTTTCGGTTGATGTCAACAATTTTGACACAAGAACCAAGTAACAGAACACCAGCA
>AXCO02010960.1:0-10691 GCA_000473525.2 Anopheles melas
CTCGAAGGGATTGCGCCCCTCCACGTTTGCTCAGTGTGCTTGCGAGTACAAGCACTAACACTCCGTAGTGCGTAGAAAACGTAGAGACCTCAGAGCCAGAGTAGGGTCACTACCACGGTACGTATTACAAACGATCGGGTCAAAAGCAGGCAAATGTTCTGCCGGTTGTTTTTTTTTTCGCAGGGGGAAGCAGCGATTTAGTTGCTGGACCTGTTTTATGTGTGTGTGTGTCTGTGTGTTAGTTCTGGGGGTCCATCGGAAATCGGTGTGTTTCCGTTCCGGGCCGGCTAATTGCAAGCGGCGCAGTAATACACTGTTGGGTTTTTTCGTTATTCAATAATGCTAGCGACAAAAACCAGTTTTTTCATTGGCAGGGTTATACCGCAGGGCCTCTACTACCCACGCTCTCTAGTCTAAATTGCCCCTCGCCCCCTTTTGCCGGGTGACATTGGAACTTTAGTAACACTCATCCTCTCCCCCATCTCTCTCTCTCTCGCTCTGACCTCTTCTGACTGTGGGTTAACTCCACGCAATTCTTGCAAACAGACCGGAAATGATCAAGCACTTCAATCTTGGTCAGACTGAAACCAGCTGCTCGGTACAGTGAAAGCCATCTTGTTTTCCATCCAGCCGCAAACAATGAAAAAGTCAAAACCTCTGCTAGATCTTGTAGACACAGCGCAGGGTTTGGGGGATTCGTCAAATGTCTAACAATCGGTTCAGATTCCCAATTTTGCACTCTAACGATCTGTCTGGCTGACTTTGTGTGTGTATCTCTCTGTTTGCGTTCAATCAGCCGGTTTTTGGCTGATTCGATCGGCCTGAATGCTTCCTTCCTCGGGTCCCATCGTCCCAACTCCCAAGGGAAACCGGTTCCCGGGCCAAGGGGATGGGATGTTGGCCGCGGCGGGGCAGTGCATCATCTTCTTTAGCCCGGGTGGAGAGGCCTTTTTTTCGTGGTAGTCGTGTTTGTCTGTTCGTCGCCACCCGGACTCACCCGGACCCAGCTGCAGTGCTTGCGTTTGCGCGTGTGTGTGTCGTGGGGCCAGCACACCAACACAAGCGCGCACAGGCACGAATCCGGTACAATCAGCTCCGCGCGCCGCTTAAAACATACTAACGCACCGACGGCACACTTCATTCTCCACAGAGCCTAGCGGCGGAGAGCACACAGTACGCGCGCACCATCCGAGCACAAACCATGCAGCAGTTCCGTGCGGCGCTGGCGCTGTTCGCGCTGGTGGCCATCGCCGTCACCCGCCCGACCGCGGCCGACGAACTCAGCCTGGACGATCTGATCAACTCCGTGTTTACGACGGCGTCGCCCGGCAAGGGAGCGCCACCGCCGACCAGTGCGCCGCCCCTGCCGCCGACGCCCGATGTTGGCGTGAAGGTGAGTGTGTTTGCACCTCTAACCAAGAAAGTCTCTAAACCGGCTTGTCTCCAAATCTGATCAGGGTGGACCGTGCGGAGGGGAAGCGGTATGCATCCAGAAGTATCTCTGCTCGAACAGCAGCACCTCCGGCGAGGGCCTGATCGATATTCGCTTCTCCGACGACAACCCGTGCGTCGACTATCTGCTCCAGTGCTGCTTCGAGGAAGACATTGTAAGTATTTGTTTTCATTCGTGATAAGTGTCTGAGTGTTAAAGTGATTGTGATTGTCTTCTTCCTTTCACTTCGGTTAAAGATTCAACCTCCTCCGCCAGTACCGCCGGCACCGGGTCCTAACCCCGGTCCCGGTCCGAGCCCCGGTCCCGGTCCGGCTCCGATTCCACCCCCCGTGCCCGAATCGCGCTGCGGCCGCCGTAACGTGGACGGTATCGGGTTCCGCATCACCGGCTCGAAGAACAGCGAGGCCGAGTACGGCGAGTTCCCGTGGATGGTGGCGATCCTCAAGACGGAGGAGGTGCTCGGCCAGCTGCGCGAGAACGTCTACACCTGCGGCGGTTCGCTCATCCACCGGCAGGTCGTGCTGACCGGCGCCCACTGCGTGCAGAACAAGCAGCCGTCCCAGCTCAAGGTGCGCGTCGGCGAGTGGGACACCCAGACGAAGAACGAGATCTACCCGCACCAGGACCGATCGGTGGTGGAGATTGTCGTCCATCCCGACTACTACAAGGGCGGCCTGCACAACGATGTGGCGCTACTGTTCCTCAACGCCCCGGTCGAACCGAACGAAAGCATCCAGACGGTGTGTCTGCCCCCGCAGGACATGGCGTTCAACCACGAGACGTGCTTTGCCAGCGGCTGGGGCAAGGATGTGTTCGGTAAGGCCGGCACGTACCAGGTCATACTGAAGAAGATCGATCTGCCGGTCGTGCCGAACGATCAGTGCCAGACGGCGCTGCGCACCACACGCCTCGGGCCCAAGTTTAACCTGCACAAGAGCTTCATCTGTGCGGGCGGTGTGCCCGGCAAGGATACGTGCAAGGGTGACGGCGGTTCGCCGCTCGTCTGTCCCATCCCGAACTCGCCCCACCACTACTACCAGACGGGGCTGGTCGCGTGGGGTATCGGCTGCGGCGAGAACGGCATCCCGGGCGTGTACGCCAACGTGGCCAATTTCCGCGGCTGGATCGATCAGCACATGGTGCAGCGCAACTTCGGCACGGACAGCTACACGCCTTAGGTAGCGACAGTAGAGTAACGAATGTTTTTTTTTGAACGGGCATCAAGAAGAAGAAGAAGAATAAAGGCTTGCAGCTTATCAGCTCGAGGCACATACACACTGGGATTTGACCCCATCGGGACGACCCCCCGACCCAAATTCCCAACAAGTGACAACCCCAAGACGTGGTGTGGTGTGAGAGCTGTTTGCCTCTTCCATCTAGCACCGGTACGTGATTTATGATAACTTTTAAAACAACAAATGTGTAAACACAATAAAACTCCTCTAACAAACAAAATATTCGTATGCCGTAGCTCTCCCTCTATCTCGCTAACTGTGTTCGAAACAAATATTTGTCCGAATGCTTCACTTCAACAGCAGGGGTTCGTTTCAGCAAAACAAACAGCGCCGTGAAGTGTCTTCCAAAATTTATTCTACTTTTCTTGTTCTGTATTTCCTACCCTGGGATGGTACAGGCCGAGACGGCACGGCCAGCAAAATAAATGGGGAAAAAAACGACAAAACAACGAGCAGGAAACGAGTTTGGTAACATCGCCCAAGCTCCAACCCAGCGAGCGATCGCCGGTCAAGGTGAGTTGGCTGACGGCATTCTTCAGGGTCAGCGCCTTCTGCGCGATCGTATTATAGCTGCAGCGCGCAGGCAGAAGAACATCGATTGCAGCAATATCTTCGGGAAGCGATCGAACACGGGCCAATTAGCACGACCAAATACGGAGGGCGCGAGCGAGGAGGTGCCAAATGGCGTTTGGCGAGTCGGATGGAAGCGGGAAGAGTTAATTATTATTCCGCACAATTTGTCCATCCGGGTCCGGCGTTGTTGTTTGTTTGCCAGGGTTGCTTCGATTGGATGATTTTGGCACGTCACCCACCACCTCGAGGTGAATGCCGGAGTTGGGAGTAGTGCCTGCGAAATGGTCAAGATTATAAAAAAAATAACAAAACTGAATCAGTTTACAGGGTTTTTTGTAGATGTTTGTTTTGCACACAGGGAGGATTTTCCAGGTATTTATAACGATCTTCGACGCAGCAAACAAACTATCCTCATAAACATGTTTCAAGGTTTTTTTGTGTCTGTGACTTGAACGATCTGTTGTTAAAAGCCTAGGAAAGTCAACCAAAGTTCGCCATTTTTGGGAAAAATAGGTAAAAAGTTGGAGGGGATTTTTGTTGTTTCTACCGGAACCACACCAAAAAAAAAAAAAAACATCATCGATTTCCCCCCTCCCAAAGATTGTGAAAGTTGCCAACAATTTCGAATCTGGGTTAGGTTTCGCCGGACCCTGACGGATCATGAGGTTATCGGGCGCTCTATCGGGGGTTTGGTTGTTTTGGTTGTCTTGGATGCTGCAAAGCCTTGGCAAGATTCAGCCGAGGGACGCAGCATTAGAATAAAGATTTCCTGCTCCCCCACCACCCCCCTCCATCCCCCTCCACCCTGGGATGGAAACCGGTCGGCAGTTGCACCGGTGTCCCAAGCAATAGGGGAGGAAAGGCGGAGGAGTGTGATCGTTTCGGTACCTACGGAGGACCTGCGGGGATTCACCCCAGACGATCGCGAGAGGGTAGGCGGCGGCGCGTGTGTTATCGCAATCCGGTTCTCTGGAGCTCCCTTCTAGCCAACACACACAAAATCCGATCGTAGCGGATCGGATCATACGCACACCACCGCATCCCAGCCGCGGCTAAGGCGGTGTCGGTGCCTTAAAGCCATACGATCGCGCGTCCGCGTAGCTCAATCCACTACTGACCGCGGACGGTGTCGCACGCGGTTTGTTGTGCAGCCTCACTCACGTCGAATCTGCCGGTAAGCTTCCGAACCGGGTGCCATTGAACGTGCTTATTGTTAGTGCGTGCGTGCGTGTGTGTGTGTGTGCAGTGTTTGGAGGTGAGTATTGGACGCGTTTGGCATGGAGAGGGAGATTTCAACACGCTGCCCGGGATAAGGGAGGGCGGCACACACGATCGTCTACCGATCGTATGCGCTCTTTCGTACATCTATGGGTAGGGGTTATCGTGTGAGATCACCTACAAGCGGGTGCAAGTGTGTGTGTGTGTGTTGTGTTTTATTTTGGTATTTCCCCCGCGACTGATGATTGCCCGGCGAAATCAATACGAAACATAAATCCGGAATGTCCCCGGGATGCGCAGGCGATAATTACAAAACGCTACAACAGCAGCTTGCTTGCTTTCGCGTCAATAACAAGAGCTAATCTAGCTTGAGTGTCCAAAAAGGAAGAGACGACATTTACAGCCTAATTTGTATTCTGGTCGAGTGAGGTCGGTCGCACCGTTGTCGTTTCACATCTCTAGTGTGTGATTCTCCTGTATAGAAGCTAGTTTGCATCTTCTCACACTGCCGTACAGACGGCACCACTGGAGCATCAAATCCTCTGTCAAAAGCTGTATGATTTAAAACCTGTTTTTCTTTGCTTTTGCTCCTCTTCCAGGTCCATTGGCCCATCCCCAAAACACATCCCGACGACACAATGCTATCGCGAACGGTCGCGGTGTTTGCCGCGGTAGCGCTAATGGCGGGCCTGGTCGCCTCCCAGGATACGCTCGACGACCTCTACCTCTCGCTGTACAATCTGACCGAGAACAAAAACACTGTCACGGAACCGCCAGCACCACCGCCGGCGCCGGCAGCAGCAGCAGCTCCGGTGGCAGCCCCCGCCCCCGCTCCGGCTCCTGCCCAGCCGCGCTACGTAAGTAGTTGGGATGTTGAAGTAGCTTCTAGCGATGGGTAAAGTTGGCAAAAGTCCGGAGTCGACTCCGATCCGACACCGATAATTTCGGAATCTTCATTCGGAGTCGTTCGGAATCTTCTGGAGCTGTTCGGAATCGTCTGGAACCGTCCCGAATCAGAGTCGTCCGGAATCGCCCGAAGTCGTCCGCTGTCACCCGGAGTCATCCTAAGTCGTTCGGAGTGGTCCGGAGTGTGATTCGTCCAAAATCGGAGTCGTCTGGAATCGGTTGGAGTCTCCTCCGGACGACTGTTAACGACTCCGGACAACTCCGGCTCATGACGAATTAGAAATCCGGGCGACTCCGGATGACTCTGGACGACTCCAAACGATTCCAAACGACTCCGGGCGACTCCGGATGACTCCGACTCCGGACAGAATTAGTGGTTCCAATTTGGCCGGAGTTGAAATTGAACTAACGATAGCTGGAGTCGGATCGGAGTCGTAGGTGCGCTCCACAGAGCACATTGCTAGTAGCTTCCCTTAGTACTTAATTAACCAGAGACCGTTGCCTTCCTTCCCTTGCAGACCTGCACCGGCGAGTGTGTGCAGTACTATCTGTGCAGCGACAACAAAATCATCACCGACGGTGCCGGCATCATCGACATCCGTGTTGGCGAAGATCCGGCCGAGGAGTACGAGTGTCCCCACTTCCTGAACACCTGCTGCGAGAAGGACTCCGTGCTGGTCGAGCCGCCGCCAAGCGCTACCAAGGCACCGCCGACCAGCGTGCCGGATGCGCGCCGTCCGACCTGCGGTATGCGCAACGAGAACGGTATCGGCTTTCGCATCGAGGGCCAGAAGGATGGCGAGTCCGAGTACGGCGAGTTCCCGTGGATGTTGGCCGTGCTGCGGGAGGAGCGTGTCGCCGACAGCAACCTGAACGTGTACGAGTGCGGTGCGTCGCTGATCGCGCCGAACGTGGTGCTGACCGCGGCCCACTGCGTGTTCAACAAGCAGAAGGAGCAGCTGCTAATACGGGCCGGCGAATGGGACACGCAGACGCGCAACGAGCTGTACCAGCATCAGGATCGCCGGGTCGCCGAGGTCATCACGCACGAAGCGTTCAACAAGGCGTCGCTGGCGAACGATGTGGCACTGCTGATACTCACCGAGCCGTTCCAGCTGGCCGAGAACGTGCAGCCGATCTGTCTGCCGCCGAAGGGGACGTCGTTCGATCGCAGCAAGTGTTTCGCCTCCGGCTGGGGCAAGAACGTGTTTGGCAAGGAGGGCAAGTACCAGGTGATACTGAAGAAGGTCGAGCTGCCGGTGGTGCCGCACACCGAGTGCCAACAGTCACTGCGCAGCACGCGGCTGGGCAAGCGGTTCGCCCTGCACCAGAGCTTCCTATGTGCTGGCGGTGTGGCCGGAAAGGACACGTGCCGTGGCGATGGAGGCTCTCCGCTGGTGTGCCCGATTCCGGGATCGCCCACCCACTACTATCAGGCGGGTATCGTGGCGTGGGGCATTGGCTGCGGCGAGAACGGCATCCCCGGCGTGTATGGCAATGTGGCGTTCTTCCGCGACTGGATCGATCAGCAGCTGGTGCAGCGAAGCATTCTAGCACGGGACTATGTCTACACGCCGTAAGCCAGCTCTTGGACTCAACTCTTTCGACGAAAAATGGAGACAATCGTTTAGTAACGTGCAGCATATACTTGTATTAAGGTTGAAATAATAATAAAAACCTAAAAAAACATAAATATGAAGATCTTATTTGTATTGAATTCAGGCGCGCTTGGATGCCCTCAGATTCATTGGCATTAGGAGTAGTCATTGCTGCCTAGAACTGCCATCGACAAATAATTGACATAGAATGAATGAAAACTGGAGGATTGGATATGATATATTCCAATCGCTAAGGATCACTAACGAGAATAAGGATTCGTAAAAAATCCTCAGCAACCATAGCTGCCCTGCTGACAATCTCTGTATAAATACTTAACTATTATGGCAACCCAAAACCAGAGCATAAACCCCACCTGTAGTCTAGCTCATCACCTGGGTAGATACCAATAAACGACTACCGCTTTGATCGTTCCCCTCAGCCAGCCAGTGTGTGGAGTTCTGTTCTTATTATGACATCTTGCTATAATAATCAACATTGTTAGTGGAGTCGTCCATTCGATCGATCAAACAAAGGATTTCTACGCCAGGATATAAAACCAGCACCATCGCACACTGTCACACTCATAGTTAATACTTAGAGGCGAATGTTCAAAGTTGGCTCAAAGTCTCTATAAAACTAGTAACAAAAAAAACTTAATTAAAGTAACAAAAAAAAAACTTAGTAAAAGAAAGCATTTTCACGAATTAAACTTACTATATTGTTCATCATCATTATCACAACATCAATTTAAAATCAATTTCGAGATATTTGGAGGTTTTCGTGCGTTTACTGCAATAATCGGAAAAATAATATTTGTTAAATTGAGAAAATTCCAGCTGCATAAGACGTTAGCGACTGTTAAACACCGTGTACAGTGAAATTCTTTCGTGAAAGAGCATTTGTTAGCCCGTTTTGTATTACACCTCTTTCTGAGGGAATCGAGGTTGCTGTCGTTACGCGGTTACATTACCGGTAAATTGACGGCAAACTAGGGGTTATTTATGCTCGATCTGCCCAGATACAACGTGTAGTTATACCGATCTTTATAAGACTGTTGGGGAAGAACGACAGTTCATACAAATCTTGCCCAACACACTCGCGATCAGCTGATGAAGGGTTTGAAGGATGACTGTCCCAATAACTAACCATTTAACGTCGACATCCTCGCATAAATGCGATGTTCATTCGACAGAAGTTCAGTTTTGCTAAGCGGTCGAATTGCTACTATCTAGCAGAAGGTTAGAAGAAGGAGAAACCTATAGTGTATGCCAACTATAGTTGCATTCTCCAGTTCAAGGAAAATCTAATGGTCAATACAAAACAAAGCCCAGTTCTTAAGAATTGTTGATTAGATTAAATGGTTTGAGTGATCATTGCTTACACCAAAACAATTACACCATATGAGTTGTATCAATAACGCAAGGGCTCGCCAATCATAGGGCCTGCTGAGGGATTATCTCAGACGAAATGGTATAAAAGAACATGAGAGTGATCTTGCTTGGGAGAATCTCGTCTGTAACTCTCCCAGCAAAGACGCTATCAGTGCATTTCAGTGCAGATTGTAGACCGGACAAATTACTACGAACGATCGTGTGTGCTTGTATGTAGTTATCGCTTGAAGATGCGGTGGCAAATTGGTGCTTTCTTCATTCTGCTAGTTACCTTCGGAGATCCTACTATTAAGGGCCATGCTATTAAAGGAATAGAGTCCGACGAGAGTTGGGATATACCCAACGCAAACACATCTCCAAACTCTGTAAGTATGCAGTGGATGCATGTTAAAGGCATCAGTAAAAGTGTGTTGCAAACTTGACCTATCCTGTAACCTGACCCTGTTTAGAGAGCTGTACCGGCGAGTGCGTGCCGTACTATCTTTGCAAAAATAACGAGATCATCGAGAACGGTGGAGGTGTAATAAATATTCGAGTTAATGCTGAACCTGAATGCCCTCACTATTTGGAAACATGCTGTAAGGCACGCTCCGTGCTAGATGTTCCTCCACCGGACGTTATCAAACTATCCGGGATTGAACGGGACCGTCCGATCTGTGGTGTGCGCAATGAAAATGGGCTCAGTTTTAGCGTGACGGGTGCCGAGGATGGTGAATCTCATTACGCTGAGTTTCCTTGGATGGTGGCCGTAATGTTATCAAGTCTAATGGACAATAGCGACAGTAGCTTGAATGTATATCAGTGCGGTGGTTCAGTAATCGCTCCGAACGTTGTCCTGACGGCGGCACACTGTGTGTTTAACAAGCCGAAAAAGCAGCTGCTGCTTCGGGCCGGCGAATGGGACACGCAGACGCGCCACGAGATATATCTGCATCAGGACCGTCGAGTGGCTGAGGTCATCTTACATGAGGCGTTTGACAACGAATCATTGGCGAACGATGTGGCACTGCTAACCCTCGCCGAGCCGTTCGTGCTGGGAGAAAACGTGCAGCCGATCTGTCTGCCGCCGAGGGGAACATCGTTCGACTATCAGCACTGTTTCGCTTCCGGCTGGGGTAAGGATCAGTTTAGCAAGGAGGGCAAGTACCATGTGATACTGAAGAAGGTCGAGCTGCCGGTTGTACCGCACGCTACCTGTCAAGAGACAATGCGATCGCAACGGGTTGGCAATCGGTTTGTGCTGGACCAGAGCTTCCTATGTGCTGGTGGCGTGGCCGGGCAAGATATGTGCCGTGGCGATGGAGGCTCTCCGCTGGTGTGTCCGATTCCGGGATCGCCCACCCAGTACTATCAGGCGGGCATTGTAGCCTGGGGACTCGGGTGCGGCGAGGATGGCATCCCCGGCGTGTACGGCAATGTGGCGTTCTTCCGTGATTGGATCGATCAGCAGTTGATGGAGAATAGTATTCTAGCCCGGGATTACTACACATTCAAAGCTCATTAAAAACTCAAGCCTCTTGAACCAGAAGAAGCAATGTTGTTCAGGGCAACGGAACAACAGTCAGAGGGTGTATAACAAACCCAGGAGGCTCGCAGATGAGCCACGATCTCTTATCGTTGCTTTTACGTATCTTCAACATACAAGTTCCGATATGTTTGCTTTCTTTTTAAATCAAAATGGTTGTATATGTTTCACTCCTGGTCCTTTCAAAGAACAACAAAAGAGTATCCTCATCAATGTCTGACGATAGTAATCTTACACGTAGTATAAGGAACTGTTTTAATAAATCCTCTAAGTCAGCTGATAGTGTAGCACATGCAGCTATTCCAGAATTTATTTATTTCGTTTCAATGCTTTACTTTTCTTCTCTGTCTGCTTGATTCAGTTACTCTCGTTTACAACCGTGTTAAGCGTTCATTATCAACCTCAATTGTCTGCATTGCTCTCAACCTATTGGGACAATTAGATTGGAAAGAAAGAATCTTATTCTCTAAAGAGTGTTTTTTTATCGATGGAAAATTCCCCAGAGCGCGCTCTGTCACCTATAGGAAAAGACATCAGACTCGAACAAAAGTAAAGAAGTGTCTTGTCTTGTCTTGTAATATAGGTGACGGATCGAGGCCTTAGTATCTGAGAAACAAAACTTTGATGGCGGATCGAAGGATAAAGAGATTCTTTGTAAAATTTCAGACATCATATAGATAAGTTCATATTATACGATAGTTCATATATATATGAGCACCTTTCCATACTAGGATATGAATACATCCCAAGTGCCACAAATCCACTAAACGACCACTAAACGGCTTCTAAAC
>AXCO02010961.1:0-10684 GCA_000473525.2 Anopheles melas
TCAAAACTCTTGAGCATGGTAATACTTCCAATATGTAAGGACATCCAAACAGTATCATTGTTATCTACAGTAAGGATCTCAACTCTCATTAAAGAATAGGATATAAACATACTTTTCTTACATCTTGATTACATCTTGATAAGGGTCTACATTGTTTTTATAAATGTAAGTCGATCGATGGAATACAAGCACTTGTAATACCTCAGCTAGATCTCTCCGCGTAACTACAAACAGCTTTCGAGAATATGTTAATACGTCAAGCAGTGTAAAGGTTGATGATAATTCTGTCACAGTACCACTACCATCGACCCCTTCAGACCGAATGCACCTTACAACCGAACCTCCAACCCTCCCTGTATACAATGATGCAGGAAATGAAACGCGGAACTGTGCCACTTTCGCAGTGGTTATGAATAATTGTGATTTTAATACCTCAATTTCATGTCGCTGCTGGGGTCCGGGCCAGTAACACCTCGAACACTCTGCAAGTGCCGTCCGTCCCGTACCCGTGGTGGAACACATTCAATCTGGCATTAAAGTTTTCATCAGATAACGCTGTGCGGCTCCGATACGCCAGCAGACCTTCCAACGTAAAAATAATACAGAAAAACTTGCAGGAGACGGTGATGGCGTAGGGGCAAGAATTTTAATCAAATGGTGGTGTGAGCCGGCTAGGTCGCAGCGGTGGCTTGACCGCACCGGTGACCGGTACGATTCATTTCCAGATTTATTTCCTTCTACTCGGTGCGGTGCGCCCGGCGCACGATTTCGGTGAAGGTGATTTATTTCGCATGCTTAGCAAAACGAACCGCTTGAGCACCCGAAAACAACAAAAACACACTCGCAAGGGTCTCACACAGTGTGGGGAAAGAATTTCTCGCACAGCAGGTTCTGGCCGTGTTGGGCCCCTTTCGCGCGGTTTGGTGCGGTAATGTTTGGAGGGTGAATTGAAGCAATGGTAACAGAACAACAAATTAACATACCTTCGAGCGCGCGAACCTTTTTGCACGTTCCGAGGTGCCCTGCCCCGCACTTTCGACCCGCTGGACAACCTGCCGCCACCGAGGAAATGATAAATTCATTCATTTTCCAGCTCCAAATCCAGCACTGTCCGGGAAGGAGCTCTCCGCGATTGGTCGTCCGCGATACCGTTGTGAGATTCTTCACACACACACCGGCCAGTGGTGTCTTGCTTCTTGAACGCGGCATCTCGGAAAGGGTTCGGTCCGAGCTTGGTGGGACCCATTTTGCGTCCGTTCGCATGCGATATAACGGGTTCGGGATAATTGAGATTTGAAGTTGGGGCAACACATTTTTGCTCAAAAATCACACCGTCGCATCGTTGATACACGGCGATATAGGGTTCGGCATGCAACAGCAGCACAAACACGAGTACGTGCTGGGATGTCGTATGTTACGGTGAAGAATAAATATAACGCTGAGGTTACACTCTGCACTCTGGCACGGTGCGATCAAAAGGGATCTCCGATTGTGCGATAATCGGAGAAAATAACGAATTTATCGTTTGTCGCCGGGAGCGAAACGGTGGCATACTTTATGGTGCGGATTGCATTTCTCATTGAATAAGTTGTTTGCTCTCTGTTTGTGCACATTTTAAGAGAGTTGGGTTTTTTTTGCGTGAATAGTAATAAAGTTTTCCTTTTCTTCTCCTTTATTTGCAGGTATGTCAGCTTACAGTTGAAGAATTCGTCCCGCAGAACGCAGTAGTAAGTGATATGTTGACCGAATTGAAGCATGCAAAAAGCAGCTTTAAAGTCAAGTATTGGACGTGATATGAAATTGCCTTTTCTTCTTAATAGGATAAATCAAAATGTGGGTTGTAATTACAAATGGATAAATGAATACATGGGATTGTATGCATATGCTATGAATAGTGTTTAACTCACTTTTTCTGCAGGGTTTTCCAGGGGTTCTCATAGTTGTGGGACACTGCCTTGTCACGTAGACGTACACTTCCAATTCTACCCTTTTGGTAGTGAACTTTACATGACGGGAATAGGACTATATGGCACCCTTTTTGGACAGGCTCCTTGGAAACTCCTATTGGATTTATCCAACAAGGGTGCTTTGGAGTCCAATTTCAATGACATAAAGTTATTTTCCCGTAAGAAGAGTCAATAACGTGTTACATAACTATGAGAACTCCTGGAAACCACTCTAACGTCTAAAATCCCTAAAAATTAATTTAGAATTTAGTTTGAACTGATTTTGATTGATTTTGAACAGTAGTTTAATTACAGTACAATAAGTAACAACAGATGTGAGCACATTAAAATTGCACCTTATTGCAAATAATGATCAACGGCGATACAAAAACGCACCAGGAACAGGAAATTCTCCCACAATATGAAAGAAAATTGGCCCAAAACACTACTTAAAAAGTGTTTTGAACATGCGCTACAAACCTTTCTGCCGCTAGCATTTAGTCTTCCCGATCCATTAAAAATTCAAACCAAATTTGCAACAACATCACTCAGCTTGAGCAGTGCCTGACGAATGCAAAAAAAGCGTGTTATGTTGCAGGTAGCCACGCACTACGAGGGAGCCGCCAGGAGGTAAAATCGCCTCACCAATCTTGCCTGCATGTGTGTCCTGAGCTACCGAACGACTTCCTTTCGCAGAAGAAGAAGAAAGAAACCATCCCACAGCTACAAAGCATGTAATTTCACGCTCAGATCTGCTGCAAAATAGCTAACTCCCGTGTGTGCGCGCAAAAACTTCTCCACGCGCGCCGACACCTTCGTGACGTAATGCGTGGGGATGTGAATGAAGCCGTAGCCCTTTTTTCGCAGCGTATGCACTGCTGGCTCTTGCACGGTCAGACATTTGTTTATGCTCGCGAGTCATTCATGCATTCGGGCGCGGATTTATCATAAGTTTTATGGCGCATAAGCATACACCCATAATAGCGCCTCCCTGCCTGCCTGCCCCCTGAGCGAACACTCGCACCGTTGGCTGACGTTTTTCTTCGCGTGAAGGAAGAGTGAAATCAGAGGGAAACGCGGGCCGTATCGATGCTGGCGCGACCGAAGGCGATCCGCGATCGAATCTAAAGATCATGCCGCCGCCCGGGTTACGCCCCACTGTAATTAAAGCATTTAGCGTTAGTGACTCCCGGGACGGCGGCATCGGCACGATCGCCGCATCCCAGAGGGCGTTTTTTGTGTTATTCCTTCTCGATTCGCCGTAAACGATGATCAATGTTTCTTGTGCGCGATGAAGGAAGGGCCTGTGTGTGTGTGTGTGTGTGTGTGTGTGTGTGTTGCAAAAACGTGCTAGAAGGTGGTTGCTGTTGGTGGTTGCGTTACCTAGAGCGGCGCTTCTGGAAGCACCCCGTTTTGGTCCACTGACGGTCACCGACCTTAGCGAGCTAATGCGTCTTGCGCTAGATCTATTACTTTTTTGTGGCAACGTTTTCCACGTGTACAGAAAACAGCTGTGATATGGAGTTGTCTTGTGCACCAAGATGTGCATGGGATTGCAACAAGAACATTGATTGTCTGGTGGACGTTAGAAAGTGAAACCTCCGGGTCTTCGGGGTCGGTGTCGTCTGGTGGTGCATTACCCCAGCCGACAGGCGCACTGGATCGACGATACCGATCGGTGGCAGCCGGCGACAGGCCTCGCTGTTTCGCTCGCAATGAAGTCTGCAGGGCGCAAGTCTGCAACAGCGGCTCACACGATTACGATCGCGCTAACATTAACCTAGAAAACTGCGCCCACATCGAGAGAAGAAGGCAAAAAAGAAGCAAATCACCGATCTCTTTCGGATCGAGCCGTTTGCAGCAAAGAATGTGCGCAATCCGCGCAACATAAGGCACCACACCACACAACTGAGCGTCGTCGTCGCCGTTGTCGTGGGCGACGATTAAAGGGTTGAGTTCAGCTGCAACCAAACACGTAGGTTCTAGAGGTGTCGCAGTCTGTGAGTGTGTGTGTGTGTTTGTTTGAAAAGAGGTTCAGTAATTAGTTCATGCATAATCATTCCCACAGCGTACACGAGGGGGACGGTGTGTTGATGTTGAAAGCCTGCACTCGGAGACTCAGACGACCTTCAGACGTTCAGACGTGCTACAACAGCCCCAAGCTGCCGCCCTCAAGATGATGCAGCTGCTGCTGATGATGTCATCGTGGTGAAAAATCGATCTTGAAAAAAGGGCAGAATCATGGCCCCCCTCTATACAGGGACATATAGTGGGCCCGTTGTTTGTTAATTTTAATCCCAGCGACCTGCTAGCCGTCCGTAAGCCCTGCCAAGGGCACGATGGCTTACAAAGGGTGCCGTACGAAATGGATATATAATGCATAAGCGGCTTTCAGGTTAATTCTATTATGCATTCAAGCTGATCGCATTGAACTGGAGATGATTGTATAGATGTCCAAAAGGGAAAAAAGGTTTGTATTGGGAGTGTCCGTTTGTGTGATGAAAAGACTCTTCGTGAAGCTTCTTCCAACGATTCGCAGAAAAAGATAGGCTCAATTACTAAATTGGATCTTTTGTCGATTAAAAATCACTTTTTAATATATTTAAACATTTGCCTTTCTTGCCGCTCCGAGCTGTATTACGACCCTTGTACATGACCGACTTAACGTACGGTCATAAATAATGATTCGACCGGACATGCGCCACCTTGGGGATAATTTATAACAGGCTCAATGCCGATCATGGCTTCTGGAAGCAGTCTCTTCACCTTCCCAGCGCGTTTATTGCCACCGGTCATGCATGTTCAAAGTACACACCACACCACAAGGCACGCTATCGGCCGGCAGGTCCCCGTCTCGAAAGCCTTATCAAACGGCCCTCGGTCGGGAAGAATGCGCGCGAGGTGTCGCGCAGACCAGCAGGCAAGTGTGGCGACCTGCCGGGAAGATCAAGACACCCGCGTGACCAGCACGAGGTGCGAAGCCCGGTGCGCGAATCCCGTTTGCCACCCGTGCCAGTGCACATAAATGTCGAGGTCGCAAATGTGCCGCGCAATGATTTATGCTCTGACAATCTTCCTCCTCCCCCTGCTCAACACTCTTCGCGGTGCAATGATAATGGTTCGGTGGAAGAAAGGAAGTGGCTAAGGAGCTACTGTACTTGCGTTTCGCTTGCCTGTATCTTCTGGTTTGGTCGTTCAAAACTGTTCCAAGTCTTCTAGAGCGATTGGGGCCAAACGTTGCATAACATCTTGGAACGCTTAAGGATTTGCGATCGTCGTCGCCCCGTGAAGCTCCCTCCCGTAAAAAAAAAACAAGCAAAGACTAATTTGAACCCGCTGCAGCATTTGCTGTGGTGTCGCGCGCAAGTAGTGAGACGTTTCCGCTGGAACACTTCCCGACCGTCGAGCAAAGCCTCGACGCTTCCAACCCGCCGTCCCCATGATGATGATTAATTGGATGCCAATTCGGAAAAATTATCTCTTTCCGCGCCCGGCCAGCGCCCGGTTGACAGCCGTTTTGACGACAGGGACAAACGCGACGATCGTCCATTTTCTTCCGCCCGAGTCACGTTTGTCTCGGGCGTCTCGCTCACTCTTTGCTCGACCAATTCTGGCCGAAGCTGCAACAAACTTCCGGCACGCTTGGAAAGGGCCTGTGACATCAACGAGAGGTTGGGGAACTGAGCAGTCGTGAGCACAGACGCCGAGTCAATATTTACCCGCGAAAAAACCACCCGGTTTGACTGAAGTTTGACAAGTTGACATAAAATACATCGACGGTGGTGGTACCTGCGTCCATTTCGACCTTGCGGACCCGCCGTATGAGTGAAGATGCGAACGGTGCGCGCAGTTTGGCGTTAAACAAATTTTTCGCCAACCATTTATTAGCGAGAACGGCGGCCGTCGCGCAACCAACCCTCCTCACGATCGCAACCGCGAGAGGGAAGATAAAAAAGAGTTCCGCGCGAAACGCCGATCCGCAGGGAGATGCAAATGGATGGAGGCCGCGTTCCGTGACGGTTTCGGCATGTTGATGCGGTACGTGTGTGTGTGTGTGTGTGTGTGTGTGTGTGTGTGTGTGTGTGTGTGTGTGTGTGTGTGTGTGTTGGTCCTGGGCAAACGATCGGTCGCGCGGTCGTGGTGGGCTTTGATGCGCGCCGTTTTCGGCGAGGGTTGGTTGCTGCGATCGATTACTGGGCGGCCTCCGGTGTACGGTAAATGGTTTGACCGATGATCGTGCCGTGAAAATGTAAAACCTATAGGGGGGAGGGGTTTGCACTACGGTTCGCGGTGGAGATGGAGGTGGGAAAATGGTCGGGTTTTATCTTTTCGGGCTGATCGTGCATACATAAAACACCGCTTAAGAGCAAAATCTTTGCGGTGTCGGTGTACGAAACTCACCACACACATACACAAACACACACACAGACAAACACACATACAGAAGGTGGTGCGGAGGAAGAGGGATGGGGTGGAAATTACGTGTTCGTGTATTGTGCGGGAAGAAATTATGCTTGCAATAACCTTAATCCGGGCTTATAATATAACCATAATGATTGTTTAAGTTTGAGATTAATATGATGTTATGGGTGGAAGGTGTGCAATATGGATACTAAACGTAGCGGTAGTAGCTCTTGTTATGTTTTAGGAAGTTTCTATTAAAGGTTATCCAACAAATTACAGTAATTGTAGGAACAATCTTACTGGGATGAATAAGAAAATATTTTCTTAAAGTCTCTGTCGCTCAATTTAACCTATAAGATACCTATTATTGTCTAGGGCGCCAATTAGTGAATTGAAGTCAATTTCATAATATTTTTTTTATCTTCTTGATATTCATGTTGTCAAAATTTGTAAATATCAGGTCACATGCTCTAATTTAAGTAAAAAAAGGTTCAAGTATCACAATAATTATTGAATGATTTTACGATATTATCGATTTGAAAATTTCAGTTTGAGATTTCGTAGTTGGCACGCAATTTTCTGAGAAAAATTAATGCACTTAAGTTGTCTAAAACCAGCTCAAATATTAAAAGAGTTGAAAATGATTTCAAACAGGTACAAATAATGATCATTAACAGGCAAACATAGGTACGTTTGATGCAAAAATGGAGAAATACTTTAAAAGTGTTGACTTTGTATAACAAAACTAGGTGACAACAACTTTGTCTTTTGTTTCTTTCCATCTAATTGTTACATTAAATTCATAATATTGTTACTGGGACTCTTTACGATTCTAGTCAGCTTTTTTGTATGGAGTTTGACAGTTGGAGGATGAAAACATGTCAACACTCCGTACAAATCCACACACAAAACTAGCCTGCGATTTTGAAGGCTAGATTATTTCAGCCTTAAAGCTAGAATTTGATTCGAGTACCTGCTCGAAAAAACTAACAAAACAAGGTGGTATTTCCATTTATACCAAGGTGCATTAAAGAGATCAGGTGATGAAAGGTGGTCTCTTAGCATGTTTTTATAACCAAATTTGGGTGAAAACTTTTGCTGAAACAGGCTTTCTGGTAGGACAAATACACAAAACACTCTTAAAATCTTCAGTCAGAAGCAGACGCAATAAAAATCAGCCTTCTAAATATATACACCTTGGAATAAGCCCACCTGTATATTATACTCGCTATATTATAGATAGCTGCTCGAAAACTGCTATAGAATGCGATCTACGATCTTAGAACGGAAAAGGACCCAATGTTGCATACTATTCAAACTATTTGAATAATAAAGAAATTCTTAGAACTACCAAAATCATCGTTCATAGAACTATTAGCCTCAAAAGTAGCCATTTGATGAAAGTGTATTGCAGCAGCCGAAACTGAGTGTACTGAGGCAGTTGAGATTGTTAAATTTTATTATTCAAACTCACTTATATCTCGTATAATCATGCTCAATAGCGTAAAGTAATGCTTTATTAATCATCTCCCTTTTTTTCTTTTTCGTTACAGGTATGCATACACTCAATACTATCGTAACTTTTTTTGGCAAAATGGTATCCCATAATAGGTATCACTGTCCAATGTTTGGCAATATCAATTTGTCTGTATAATTTTGCATTGAAATTTGCTACCCGCTAATGACACTAGATACCATTCAACAACACGCATCCTTCGCGACGCTTTTCACCGGCAACAAAGTATTTTCGCAGCACAATGCTGCCTTCCATTCATTCAGCGCTTTTCTATCGCTCTTCTCCTGCCCTATAGCGGCACAAAGCATCTGCCATCAAACCACCTCCCCTGTTGGCATTTCATCATCATCGGCAAACGAAGTGCAAAACGATCGTGATCGCAAATCAATAAGTCATTTTACCGTGTTTCACCCCCGCTCCCGCGTCACCGTCTGCTTAAACAAATCCTCACAACACAACACAGGCAAACGTCGTTCGCAAACACCTACCGAATCGAGCACCGGCGCAAAAGCCGTTGATTGAATCTCCCGGCCACCATTAACACTCGACCCCGTTCTCCTGGCGAGACGCCCTGCACGTGGTGCATGCGCACCACACGGCGCACAGCACGGCACCCTTCCCAAGAGTGCGCGCGCGCGCTCGATCGAGTGTCGCGACGATCCACGGACCACAAACCGCGCGAGGACCCAAACATCCAGCTATTCCAGATGGTTGTTCATCAAATGGTGCGCGGTGGGTTTTGGTTTAATTAAAACATTAGCCCTTACACGCCTGGGCACATTCCTGCCTTAAGATCCGTTGGCTCTTGGGGCAGGGGACCGACTTCGTGGTTCGTGGTAAAAATCGCACGGGAGATCGCATCCCCCAGGACCCGAACCCGGGTGAATGAGTGACATTTGTATTACAACCAATACCGTAAGACACCCGAGTATGGATGCCTCCCCCCCAGCGCAGTGGGGTGGTGCCGTGCAATCGATTGCTTTGATTTCGAGCCAACGAGAGTGAAATTGGGCTCTCACTCGGTGGTGTAGATTCTGTTTTCGCTTTTCCTTTCCGTCGGTCCATTCCTCGGTCTCGGCAGCTCACATTACCCGGGGAGGAAAATGAAAACGAAACCCACAGCGAAAACAACGAGACTACTCTCCCAGCCGGACCGATGGGTTTGATAGAAAGAGAGAGAGAGAGGGAGCGAGTCGTTTGCGCTATCATCCGATCGCATCGTTAGCGTCTCTTACCCCCGCAACAAGACACCCAGGCAGTGCCGGCGGGATCCAAAGACACATCGTTTGAGAAGAAGGGATTCAAGTGAAGAAAAAAAAAAGTGTACCACCAGCGCTGGAAGAAACACTGCTGGAAACACGGTGTGATTTCTAAGATGTCGGTCGAGACATAACTGATTAGCAAGATCCATCAGCCCGCCTCGGTGCGAAATCTGGCCGGGTGTATTGTTGAAAGCGAGAGTGCCATCAATAACGACATGTTTTGAAAGGCAACGGGATCAGTTTTTGTCCACGCTGCGGCGCTGCATTTATCATCGGAAAACGGAAATCAGCCGGGTACATCACCCGGGCCACAGCCACAAGACACTGGGCACTGATTTTGTATGGCCTTTGGAAATTGAAAAGCGTTTGATTGTGTTGATGAAGCAATTTACAAACAAAGGGCTTATTGAGGGGATCGTTTTAAAAGCGCCAATAATGTTCCCATAAGTTTATTAAATGATACTGGTTGGACTAAACATTTCTAAATAGTTACTGAAATCTTGGTACTATATTCGGCTCAAAGAGATGTTATTAAGTTTCTTATTTTTGTATGAGAAAAGTGTTATTTCAGACAATTTCTCAATATGAATTTCATAAGTGGAAAATGAAAATTTGTCTTATTGGGCGCGTTTGATTTATTGATCTATTTTGTCATCGTATGGCCGTCTTATTAGATGTCATCATTTCTTTTCTTCCTTTCTTTTGGTCGTATCATTTGACCTATTCGTCTTTGTTTGTGTTCTTGCGATATTAAATAAAAACATTTTGAACATTTTTTTTAATTATTATTTTATATTAAATCAGATGGTTTTATTGTTTCTTTTAAAATGATTCGATTTTATTCCAATTGGTAACTTCTGCTTTAAGTAATCTTGTTAGGTTAGCATTATTGTAGTTTATGGGTTTATTATACAATAAATCAAACTTTTTCAACATGCAACTTGCAACAGTTTCCACGCGCTTTTCTTTAGCGCCCCGTTTAACACACAATGATGCCCTTGTGTCTCTTGGCTTGTCCGATTTCTAATGGTGCGTTTGTGATGATCTGCACCATGTAATGGAAATTGATTCCACGGCACCCGCACAGTTTGGCTCAATTTACGGGCGACTTTTTCTATGCATATTAGCAGCGATCGCACAAGGTATTAGCCAATAATAATGACCGTTCGGTCATTTACTCTCCCACGGGACGATGGTAACTTTTCCATCCCTTGGTCTGGTGGCTGGAGCGAGTTTTCCCGCACTCCCAATACCCGGAACGGAAACACGCGCACACAGTCTTACCTTAATTCCCGATGGATTTTGTTCGCCTGTCGTCTGTGGTTCGAGCATGTCCGGATGCGCGATCTGCGCGCCGCATTCATGCGCACACTAGCGCATTTGCCAAGTTCCTACGCGTCCCCGAGAAGCCGCTGTGGGGTGGGAGGAGACACACACACACAGACAAGCAAAAAAAGGCTCCAGCGCGTTAAACGCCACGTTACAGACAGACCGAGAGACGCTAAATTGGAGAAATTGGCCGGTAAAGAGTGTACCGATCGATTCATTAATAATAA
>AXCO02010962.1:0-10636 GCA_000473525.2 Anopheles melas
TATGTGTAAGTTCCATTTCCTTGGGAAAGTTTCTACCACGTTAGGCAGAAGTCGTGTTCGTTTGCAGGCTTATCTAATAATCTGACTTGTTGAAAACATGCAACTAGAATCTCTGGGTCGTTCACAGACCGCACGAGGTGCCATGTTTTATGGCGAAAGAACTGGAATTATGAAACGTGCCGTGGTGGTCTAATCGATAGGACATGCAGGCTGCAACAGAGCCAACCACATATCTATTCCCGTGCTGGATTACATCAAATTCCCGGTGATCTTTGAGGTAAAAACACATGAGTGAGAATGCTTTTCTTCTACTCAAATTTAGCGAAAAAACATGTTGATGTTCATAAGCTGTTTCACCAAAATTATCCCTTGTTACTGCTGATAATAACTTACCATCTATTCAATTACTGTCAATCAATGTCTGGGAAGCACATGCACTTCGTGCTTGCAGCGTCGAAGACCCTTCTTCCTCATGATTAGCGGCTTGCTATATACATTTTGTTACTTTTCAAGCTAATAGCGTGTATGGAACGCTGTAAAGGAATTCCCAATCCATCAAACATCCACCGGCCATTAATACTAATTAATCACACCCCTTCAATTGGCGTATGTGGACCTTGATATCCAATGCTGGAAAAGAAAAGAATGCCAACTACCACATCAATCGTGAAAGTGA
Source organism: Anopheles melas (assembly GCA_000473525.2). Taxonomy (NCBI): domain Eukaryota; kingdom Metazoa; phylum Arthropoda; class Insecta; order Diptera; family Culicidae; genus Anopheles; species Anopheles melas. The sequence goes on from AXCO02010962.1 coordinate 677, forward strand.
TCGTACACGCGCACAATCCGAGTGCATTGGGAAGCGTTTTGTATTCAGGCAGTTTTTGCACAAATATGCCATCTACATTTCAAAACGAAGAAAGATGGTCGATAACGCATCAAGAGGGTGCAAAATGAAAGCCCAAAAGGAAACAGTGGCGTGAGGAGCTACAAGAAACATGGCCCTAATATCAATCCATATCAATCGACGGCACAACTGCACAATTTCCAAACCGTGTACGTACGTGATTGAGTTGAAGAGCAGCAACAGCAGAGGTTTTTGTCTATAGAGGTCTATTAATGAAGAAATAAAAAGGAGAGCGGGCGCGTATGCTTTCGATAGGGGGATGGGCATCAAACAACATCAATCCTGCTCGACGCTTAAAAGTCCGAATGTCTCAGGCATGACACGAAGTACGCAGAGTGACTGCATCGCCGGTGTTGCAGCAGTGTGGCGACGGCCTCTCTTTCTCGTGGACGCACTGCAGATACCGTCAGCGAACGAACGAAAGTCTGCGAAAGCAGGGCGAACAGGGGGCTGATGGTGGTGGTGCTCACGTACGGGGAAGGAGACTCTTCGATGGACTTTCGCTTCGAATGTTTGCTTCTTGAGATTGAGAAGCGAAGCGGAAATCGGAACTTGGTGCATTTTTTTCTTCTCTTTTGCTCGTCATCTCCGCCCAGGTGGAGGCAGTACACAGAGACTTTCATTCATAAAAGTTGAATTGCCGGTCCCCGCGGAATGTGGGAATGTGAAGTGCGCTTGGGTGAAAGGAAAACTAGCTGCTTGCCACCACGTTCGATGAATTTCTGGTGCGCAACCTGGTGCGCGGGCAACTAGCAGAATGCAGAAAAAGCTGAAGTTTTGAACCTTTATATTGTTTATTGGCGCTCTTTTAATAGTACTAGGGAAATTATTTCATTTTCAAGGTAACACCATTTTCCATATTTACAAACACTTTTGCTGTTCAGTAATCACTCGATTGGAGTGTTGCTTAATCTTAGTCAAACAACAAAACTACGTCATTTCAAGCACAACTGCAATCACTATCGCTTCAGCATCCAGATCTAACCAGATACGGCCACTGATTTGCTATGAATCTAATCGTGTTCTTTCTGCCGTACAGACAGAACCAGCAAAACACCGAGCTGCGCCCTGCTGATGGTCAAATCCGCTCGGAAATAATAAACCAACCCGGGGGCCCCGGGGCAAAACGTTTGTGCAGTGTGCACCGTTTGCTTATCACGTCCAGCCAAGTGGTGAAGCTTGCTATAAGCTCGCTAAACACTGCAGCCGTGGAATAGTTAAGCGCCAGCCGAGCAACATTGTAAGGAGATGTATTTATTGAAAAAAAGTAGAATCTATTGCTTATAAATGGAGTATCACAACAAAAGCCTTTTGTTCAATTTTTATTTATAAATGATTACTATTTGCATGAAAACCGAACCTGCAGGAATTCCACGAAAACACTTCAAAAAACTAGCACAGTTTATATTAAAAAAAAGAAGCACTTTACCTCCGGGAGAAAATCAAAACAAGCTCAGCACATCCCACGCAACAAAATGGACAAGGCAACAAAAGCTGCCAGTTGGAAGCAGAACCGAACAGCCCGGAAAGCTGGAGAAAGTAAGTTCAATTCACCGCTGCTGCTGCTGCAATTGCCATTGCCCAGGCTCATGAATAATCGATCGACGGCTATTTCGTGCATAAGCAAAGTGCCTCTCCTTCTGCGAAGTAGTTTAATTTAGTACGATCAAACAACCATTGTACAGTCAGTTTCGTTATAAAATCTGTATCACTGTACCATGGCGATCGAAAGACAATTGTGTGAACAACTTAACGAAAACTGTTTCCTTGCGAAAAATTAAAAAAAATGCATCAACACGCGATCGAGTAAATCAAAGTCGGTAGGAAAACCTTGAAAATTTGCTAGGAAAAAAAACCGCCCTCCTGATCGGCAGGCAAACTGCGGTACAATTTGATTTGCAAGCAGCACGCTTTAATTCACGGTTACATTATTTATTTATTTTAACCTCTTTGATGGTCACCGTACGCCGTGTTTGTGCTGCTGAGGGGGTTTCTGTTGCGAATTGTGCTAGACCTTGAGCCAGTCCAATTGCTAACTAAATAGGTTTGGAAATGATTTACTTTACAGTTTTTTTTGTTTGTTTCAATAAGTTGATAAATCTAGAACATTGAATTCAATCTCATTCTTTTTAAACATACTTTTTAGAACAAAGGTGTTAGTCACTCCGACAAATATAGCTCTGATTTCACGTTTTTATTCTATCTCAGTTCGGTTTAAGGAAAATAAAACACACTTGCTGGAATTTTCAGAACGGAGTTTAAAACTGTAGTAAATAAATAAAGCTTTCCAGACAAACACTTGAGCAAACAACCGCTTCCCCCGGCTGTACCAACGGTTCCTCCGCAAACCAATGCGCTGACACAGTGGCATGTCTTGTTCGTGTGCGATGGGTAATGGTTCACAGTAATTCATCCACGGGCATCCGGCTTCCCACGCTCCCGGTCCCGAGAGCACGGTACAGCGGAATGGTCGTCCCCATCTTGGTAGTCTTTTCCGATTACCTTCTCGGGCAGATGGTGCCCTGGCATAAACTGTGGGTGGATGGATCGAGAGTGAAAGTCAAGCTGCTGCAGCCCAAGAACGAACGCTGCGCGATGCAATGTGTGTCTGCTTCCCATGACCTATTTATTTGCTTATCCTCGCGGGTACGGCAATACATCAATCGCCCAGCTCAGAGAATGGTAAAATGTTTGTGTTGATCTTGCTCTTTATACGTTTATACGCTACAGCAACGCTAATGTTATCGCAAACACGAAAATAAATCGTTGAAAGCAATGGAAACTCGTAACAAATCACGTCAAACATTGAAGTCAAGCAGCAGTTTAAGATTTTGCAGCTAGACTGTTGGTCAAAATAAGTACACGTCAAGCGGTGTCACTAATATTAATCGCTAATTAATTCATCGTTCGAGAGACATCACAATGGAGCTTTGAGCAAGCGCTCGGCAAGGTACACCAACGATAATGAGTTCGAACCTAATCGCGAGAGCACATGAGGCAGGATAAATCGCGACTCGTCGTTGCAAATGTCTTCAATTTCGTAAGTCAAAAAATAGTTAAAACGTGTAACGTGCAAAAAAAACAATTGTCCATAAAAACACTAAGCTTTTGTTGCTCAACGTCTTCCATTACATCCTCGATAATTGCTTCAACTCTATTAATCGATTACACAAGCACTACGCCATGGTCGTCATCTCACTAATGCTGCCTGTGCACACAAGATGCAATAGTTTTTGCACTTATCAGCTGCACCACACATGCTCATCAGCCCATCACACACTTTACCCGTGTCGATGAACTCCCCTATTTAGCACCACCCGATAAGCAAGCTGAGCGTCTTTCGATCGATCATCTCACGTCCCACCGAACCGGTGCAATCCAGTGCGGCTAGCGAGTAGTGAGTGTCTTCCCGCACTAACGCGAACTACAGGGACAGGAAGGGACCGCCCTCGAGTGGTGCACAAACTATACACGTGACGTGTACCTGCAATGCAACGCAATCGAAATAGTGTACACTTTGCAATACTAAGTACAGATTTCAACTGCGTACACGAACGGAGGGATGTGGTTTTGAATTCGTTACGAATCAGTTTCTGGAAGGTGGATGGATCGTTGTGAAATTTCCTAAAAGCAATTACGAAGTTGATCAACAAACACATTTTACTACCCAGAATCTTTTATTCTTTATGACATGACATGACGAATAACAAACGACAAAACACTATACTAGATGTTATTACAGAAACAACAAAATATCAGCAAGTGCTGTAGGCGGTTGCAGGTTTTAATGAGTATTGTTACGCCATTACCTCCAGAATACCAAACCACCAAGGAAGCAATAAAAGGAAGGAGCTAACATCGTTAACGACACTTTATTTCTAAATGACTTTTAATAAAACATTACCAAAAGATTAACTCAAAATGTCAACCTCCAAACCGCGGTAAAAGCAGGTGTAGTATGAACCAACTCAGCAAGAGCGATCTCAAAAGAACCTAGGATTTTCCCCACAAGGAGACGGTGGCTTGTAAACGGCTCCAGCATTACCTCCCCCCAAGCAAACCCCCGCCGGCAGCAGCGTAAGGAAGGTTTGACCGATCATAAAACGACCAACGTTACATACATTAACTATTCATCACGCAATACCTTCATTTGATAAACTGTTCCGATAGTCGTGACAAAGTCGTGCTCTCGGGGCGCACCATCGGGCATACAGCACAACCAACACGAACTACGAAATGTCTCTCCAACTACTTCCAAGAAATTGGAGCACTTCCACACGTGCCGAGAAGTACCCCCGCGCCACTAGAAGAAGAAACACAGGTGCTTGAGAGTTACACGTAAGGTCCGACTGACTTCCTGACTTGAAGCTACTAATGGGGGGGGGGGGGGGTCAGCATGTCCACAGACTCGAGGGCACACGGCGGTGCAATGTTCTGATTTCAACGTCGGCACAAGGCCAAAGCAACTGCTGCCTTCCCTCTTTTGCTCCAGCGGTCGAATTGAGGTCAGTAGACTGAAAAAAGGGAAATCAGGAAAAAAAATAAGGCTCCACACCAAGACAGTCCAAGCGCCTGCAAGACACGGTGGAGAGAAACAACGCAACAGAGTTTGGAGAAAATTCAGTTCCAACCAAAATAGATGGCCCGTTTTTTCGGTGGTTTTTACCGGATGACCCAGTTTTTGTGTGAAGTCCTCTGTACATAATAACATCATTGAAACTGCCTTCAAAACCTAAAAACAAACGGTCTCTGTCGGTTAGTGGTTTTCCTTCTCACGTTGCCGCTGCAATGCGACATCGTCCGGCCGTCCGACTTGCTCTCACTGGGGGGCTCGATGATGGACCTAGACACTAACTGCCCAAAATCCTTAATCGACACGGACATAAAACAGAAAGCGATGGAAGAACTCATTGCCTCGTGCAGCGCCGTTTCAGAGGTAACATGAACGCTAACCAATGAGGTAACCAAACAAGGCCAGACCGTCATTAGGAGAAAATCCATTTATGTGCACTCGCTCCAATGCCTTCCTCTCCACCAACCCACCTGCTCGACGGCTTGATCGGAAAGATCTCTCTTGTGGAACGCCACCAAAAAGGATATCATTACGAAGACGGCGACAAACACGACACAAAGAGCGCATCGTGTCTTGGGAAATGTAGCCCCATTGCAGGTAGAAACAGTTGTTAGCCCCAACACTCCCTCCTCCACAGCAGCATGTAGGCTCTGGACCTAGGAACGAGTCACTCTGTGTTGATGTGTACGCGACCTGATACGATCAATGAAACACATCAATCAATCACTCGCGTCACCAAAGAGGAAAGAGGCTTTTTGGGACGAAAGACGAGACAGATCGTGGCATCTGGTAGAGGAACCGACAACCGAGTAGTCGTCAGTGCGGTGCTGATGGCAAACCGATAAAATGCAAAAAGATATGGCTTAATTACCTGACGATAGTGGCGATGGCCAGTATCTCTGTAAGGTCTTGCGAAAAAAAATGTTAGATTTGTTCGTTCATTTTCATTTTCTGAGGCTCCAAGGTATTATTTACCACAGGAAGCTCATGCTGCATAAGACGTTGTTATGTAGAAAGTATTTGTCGTTTTTAAACCTTAATTCTTCATGGTTTTGATAGACACATCAAGCAGAGGCTAGTTCATTTTGGCGTGTTGGAGAATCTAATGAAGGTTTGAGCCCAAGTTCCGTATGTTATGGAACACATGCTTTTGCCAACTTGATTATCAAAACTGTCCCAAAACTATGAGCCCAGAGCAGAGTTTCAAAAGAGCATAGCCGCTTCTATTAGAATATTAATCAGAATCATCGTATTTGTACTTCTCATCGGATATATCATCAACAAAGCACAGTCATTTTCCCCTAATCGATCATGCAAAACGACGCCTAAAAAATGCAACCACGTGAGGATGGAGACATTCAAACGTTTACCGATTTCTTCCTTCCTTCCCTCCCTCTTTCCTTCTATTAAATCGTTCATACCGAACGATGAACCTCTTTTTGAAGTGTCCGCAAGCCGCAACAACGCGATAGATGGATGGCCTTGGAGTGGTGTGATTGAACATACAAACTCACACAGACACAAGGGGAGAAAAAGAAGAAAAAAATACACTTATGCACCATTGAACCACATTGCGTGACGAAATGGGATTGATCGTTGAGGGGTTTTTTTTGGGAAGGAAGAGAGGGTGAGGTGAGGATGTGCAATTTTTTTATTTTCGCTGTTGTCTCAGTTTGTCTATTTCGCATTATTTGCCAAAAAGTATCCACAGATCGGGTGCCAGTTTTGGCATACCGCTTCCGGAGGGTCGATCGTACGAGAACGGGAAATCGCATCAGCATTAGAGTTCGTTCCCGGAACTCATTTCAAAATGTGGCAGGCAGTAGCGCGTACAAAAAAACCTCTACTCTCCACCGCCAGAAGGCGTGTATTTTTTTCTTCGTTCGATTTTGCAAATTTCTGTGCCTTCATGCCCCTTTTCGTCTAGCTACGATGGAGAGCAGCGGAAAAGGCTCGAAAATGTGAAGTTTCGTTTCGCTTGGGAGTTTGATTGAATTTCTGCTAAATTAGCGCCGCCTCGCCGCAACCTCTAGAGCGCGTAAAGAATGCTTCGTTAATTGGTTGATTCGATTTTAATCGGTCCTCTCCTCCCGGTCGTCCCTCCACGTGCCCCGTGGTCGAGCGTGTTCCGGGATAATTAAAACCTAGCTCTCCCGGGCGGGCGTAGAACATACACAACGCACATTAGGCTTTTCCTCTCCGCTCGGTGCTAGTTTTTTTTTGCACGATCGATGATGGATGAATTTTCCCGAAACTATTATTGCAACATCATAGAGGCAATGTGTGTTTGGAGTAGCACTTGTATTTGATATTTGCTACAATTCGTAGTTTGTAGTGAGTGTTTCCTCCCGTTCTGACGTTCATTTCACTTACCTTCGTCAATAGCTGTAGATTCTCCGGTGGCAAAGCTTCAACTTATAAGAGCAGCTAAAATTCACCAACAATAATCCGTTGAGCATTTCTTCGCATATTTTCTGCCTTGTTGTCTTTGTTGACGAAACTCTAACGCTTGCCGAACGCAAGCATTGCCATCGGCTATAGAACAGTAGTTGCCTGATGATCGCCTCACTGAACTACACCAAATTCCACACACAATCTTTTCCACACTGTGTCTTTGCCCTCAACAAAGACAACGTTGGTTTATTCTTTTTTTCACTGTTTTTTTTTCACTGTTTTTCCACTTTTCACTTAACACACGTGTACACAAAAGCTCCACCACAAGACGCTGGAGCGGTTTGCACTGATTTACTGATTTACATCGAGATACTACCAATTCATCAAAGCACACAGAGAGTAAAGATTCGAAGCTTCACGCTCGACCAACTGCAAAATGGATGGAAATTTCACATTTTCATTATAACGATTGCGTCACGTAAATTAACGCTGCGGTTACGCATTGCTTTATCCAGTATAACTAGCTCAATGGCGTTGGGAAATTTATTTAATCACTTGCATCACACAGCACAGACCGCACACGGAAAAAGCGACCAAACTATCGTAAAAAGACACGCAAGCACAGACACACACACACACTGCTGCAATGCTGCAGAATCCTTCCAACACATGGTGTTCTTCCGCTGCTGTCTGACAGCTCTCGAGGTACGTTTGTTGGTGTTGGTGTTGGTGTGTATGTGTGTGTGTGTTTGTGTTTGTACTACAGACATCTGACATTTGTCATTCTGAAACGTGACAGCACCGTAAGGACACATACACACACTGGTGTGAGTGTTCGCTTTTCCGATTTTTCCACCGGAAAATTAAGAGTGAACATAAGCAATTTGTGACATAGAAAAGAGTTTATTGAAACGAAGAAACAGGTGAGATCGAGATGGTTTAAGGGCTTTCCCTTGGCTCCATTTTCATTTCCTACACACAATACGCCATACACCATGGAAAATCGAAGGGAACAATTTCCACAGCAACCCACACGTCTTCACTCGCCACACACGTTTGGTGACATTTTCACTGGCGCCACCAGTACACAGGTGACGTAATAGAGCATGATTGGCTTAAATTATGAGCGTTTGGTAGAAAAAAAAACCCGCACACATTCTTATTTTTTGACATTTTTACTCGTTTCGCAGTGTACAAATATGTTTTGCAAAAAAGTATTCTAGACAAAAAGGCTCTCAAAATTGCAACAGATAAAAACCAACACTCTCCTCCAACTCGGGGTGTGTGTGTGTGTGTACATGTGTTGGTGGTATAGCGTGTGCATCAGCTGGAAGCGCTCGATGCATAGCGGCGGCGGCAGCGGCGATAGAGAAAGCGTGATGGAAAAATACGGGGAAAATTCGAGCACCTACACAACACTACCACAGTGGTCTGTGCGTGGGTGCCGTGTGTGTGTGTGTGTGTGTGGGAGTATGAGAAAAATGCAGCCAAAAGGTAGTAGTACACACCTACGCGCGTCGGAGGAAACAAAAAGGAAATGCCACCACACATAAAGCAGCAAAGTTCCCTACCAACGGCACTGAAAACTCGCGAGAACAAGCGCCATCAACGGTTTCCCCATTTACCCAGCCGTGGTAAAAACACAAAGAATACACACACACACACACACACACATAACAACCATCCATATCTTCTGCCCTGTGGTGTGCGGCTCCTTCAATGACGAATCAAAGACAAAGGAGACAGGAGAATCGATTTGAATGCTTATTTGCATCAGCAGCGCAAAATAGAAGCATCTGAGAGTGTTTTCTTCTCCAAACTGTGAACTGTGTCGCAGTTTTGCCTTGAAACACACACACACACACACATTCTGCAAGAACGGCAGGACACAGTTACTCACAGGGAAAAGCCACTTGAACAAGCTGAAGAACTCGAGCGGTTGGGGATGGATGTGGGCAGCGCGGCATCTCGGAAAAAACAATGTCCTCCAAACCACCTCCATCGTGACAGATAGTCACGGACCCTTTCTCCACACTCGGATAAGGCAGACACCGACCAAGAGTGTGTGTGTTACAGTATCACTACTATCGCATCATACGAAAATCCTTGGCCGGCACACCGTATGTAGACTGCTACTGCCCGACTTCACACCCCCTCCTTGCCCCTCTTGCTGTTACATAACGACACGTGATAAGAATGCGTTTAATTATTCCGTATAAATTATCACCCAAGCGCCTCAACCAACAGATCGGTTCTTGGTTGTTTGTTTTGTCCATGGCCTGCTGAATCTATAAAACTTTAACAACCCAAACAACAACGCGCAGTTCTAGATGGACTTTTGTTGTTACGCTCGACCGTCGAACACCAGCCACCTTGGCTGGACTTTGATCGCACTACGCGCTCTGAAGCAATCCATCCGCGAAAAACGAAGCAGCACCAAAATGAGGCGCTAAACAACACAGCGCCACACACACGCGCACGTAAAAAGTGCAAAACAGAGCGAATGTAGAACGAGGCGAGGTGAAAAGCGAACAGAATGTTGTTGGTGTGTTTGCGATAAATTGCAGGCGATTTGCTTCAGTCGGACAGGTGCTGCTTTTCCTTCTTTTTTGCATCGTCAAGTAACACACACACACACGTAAACCAAACCAACACACACATGCACGTGCAAAGAAAAGTGTAAATTTAAAAGTAAAACAAAACCCACAACCAAAAAAGTACTAAAAAAAAGGTTGAACGAGCTGATGTGCAAAGGAAACGGTTCGAGAGGCGCAAAGAACGCTTTCCGTTGCAAAAGGCGTTCGTAAAAAAGGCCAGAAGAAGCAAGGTTCAACGAGAGACAGCATCACCCCCCAAAAAGAGGAAAAAAAAACCATATGAAGACGATTTCCTTATTTTTATTTTCAAACAAGCTT
>AXCO02010963.1:0-14437 GCA_000473525.2 Anopheles melas
GGAAACCTTGGGACAAAACGTACGACGTCCGTGTGTCAAATGGGCCAACTGGTACAAAACTGTGCGTTTTTCGTGCGTGTGTTTGTCACGCAGTATGTACGGGGCGGGGGCAGGTTTTGATCCGTTTAAGGTGTTGTCAAACCTGTACACGCAGCCACCCCACACACACACACATACACGCTGCCGTCTTGGATAACAAAACGCCGCCGGAAGCCGATCTTGCCACACAGAAACTCTCCGGGCACAGACGGACCGAGAGAGGCGGACACACACGCGCGCGCGTTACGACGGTTCAAACTGAAATGAAATGCCACCGCACAGTCGGGGCGAAAAAGTGAGGCTAAACCCAACGGGGCCGACAAACCAGAGCATGGCTGTGTGTGTGTGTGTGTGTGCGTATGTTTGGCGCTCGTCGCATTCGAGCACAAACAAATTTACCCACAGCGTGAGCGCTCGCTCTCTCTCTTTCTCTCTCTTGCTCGCGCAACCACAAACTATCGCACTCTCTGCTATTCGAATGCGGTCGCTCACCAGACGGCGCATAGATATTCGCGAGAGCGGGCGAGAGTGTGTGACAGAGAGAAAGAGAGAGAGAGTGAGTGTGTTGCTGTTCGCAGCACACCACCGTTGGATGGAATTTTGTGTGCTCGTCGATCAGCTGTTGCTATAGTTACCGTCGCAGCACACCCCACACACACACACACACACACACACACACACTCGCAGTGACACGGACGCGCCAAAATACCGGTCGGCAGAGCGAGACAACACGAGCGAGCAGCGCACTCATTTGTGTATATATATATGTGTATGTGTGTGTGTGTGCTGTGCAAGGGTGGAATCATCTCACACGGCCGCGCGCGCGTATACAAACAAGTGTAAACAAATCCGCCTGTGCCCGCGAGAAGAAGCTCCACCACATCTGCACCACGCGCAACCCCGCTTCCCGCTTTACACCTTTTTATCTAACGATGACACGAGTGCAATTAAAAAAAAACTAGGAAGAAGCAACGCTCCGATGTGTATATGTGTGCCCGCGTGAGGTGCGATAATTCGATTTGATTCCCTCTTTCGACCGGCTGTCGTCCTGCTTTCCCGCTTGTGCACAGTGCGGTTCGGGGGAAGGGGTTGGAAGGTGGAGAACGAAGATTCAAACATTCCACCGGAGCGAAAACACACACACACACACACACACACGCAGAGCAAGAGAGAGAGAGAGGAAGCGAAAGTCGCAAAGCAACAAACACCGTTAGCAGCAGGCGGCGGCGAAGTGTTGTTTTGAGAATGCGGCCAATGTTTACACGCCGCCTGTGGCTGTGTGCGTGCGTGCGTGTTGCATTTTGCAGACCGCTTTTGGCTGCGTGTTGTTGTTGTTTTTGTCGTTTTTTTTTTCTTCTTCTATCGTCTGCTCATTCTCTCGCTTGCGCACATTGGTCGGGCGCGCCCGCGGCAGCAGTGCTCTCACTTTCAATTGAGAAAGACGCAACCGAACGGATGTGTATGAGTGTGTATTTTAGGATGGAATGAGTGTACGCAACGGGGGGGGGGAGGGGTGGTTGGAGGTTACTGTGCGATGCGACGCGATAGCACTTATCAGAAATCCACCCCCCATACCATCAGGGCACACACACACACACACACAGTGCTGTGTTGCAACGTGTACCAGCCGCCCCGCGCACAACGCACACGCACAAAAACACACCCATACTGACGCAAATCTTTTCGGAGCGGATCCCTGCATCGACCTGGATTCGAACTCGAGACAGACGCGCGCGCGATAGAGAGAGAGAGGAGCGAGACTGCCGGCGGTGTCGACGCGCTATCCACCCGGCAATCCTGTGAACCACCAGGAAACCAACACACTCACAGCACACAGAGCCGATTTTGGGGCCGATATGGTCGGTAACAACTTGTTTGAGGGGAGGCAAATTATTAGCCAGCCAACGCCAACGGTAATAAGGTTAATAAAACCTAAGCAAGCTAACAAACACACGACTGCAATTCGTGTTCGGTGTGAGAAGCGTACCGGGGACCCCCGGGAGCGGAGATACACCACACACACCCATGCCAAATGCCGTGAGCACGTTTTCAACCCGAACGCTTCGATTGCATGATGCAGGGGCTGCTGCAATGGGGCCTGCGGGGTTTGGCGTTTGCTTCCGCATCCTCTGGCCTTGCTTCACACACAATTCCGAGCGGCTAGTGCTTTCTGTTGAGACAGATGGACCAACGTAACCCAAGCAGCAATCACGAACACACACACACACAACCAATCTTCCCGGATGTACACTTTTCTCCCTTATTTTAAACGCTTCAGTGTGCTTTCCTTACAGGGGCTGAGAGCGGCCCTCCCCCACCGGGAAGCATCCGAAAATTCCCGTCGCCAGTGCAAAAGCACTTGAACTTCCCACAACAACAAGCAACAACACAACCGGAAATCGATCGTTTTCTGGTACGCTTCGGTGGCGCATGGAGAACATGGTCGCGGATTCGTGGTAAACCCTTCTGGAGCTCTCAACGACCACCATCAACACCTTCCCGCCTGAAAAAAAAAATCAAGCAACAAGGGGTAGTGACCGACGGTGCCGGTCCATTAACTGCACGGTACATTAAGGTCTGGTAGCTTGAATTTTGATTTCAGGAACACACACTCACAGAAGCCTGCTCGCGTCTCTCTCTCTCTCTATATATCTCTCTCTTTCTATCTCTCACTCACTTTCTCGTTGTTGAATGGCCAAATATCGAGCAAACTCCAACCCAATAGCCAACCCCTGGACAGGTGAAAATGTGTTTTTAAGTACCATCACCCCTGTCTCCTCTCATCCCCTTTCCTCTTTTCCCACAACCGAAGCTAAATGGTCAATACGCGTGGGTGTAATAATTGCCAACCAATAACTGCACACGCACACACACACACACACACACTCGCCCGTTAGTGCGAAATGAATAAGAGAGGGCGAAGAGATGCATTCGATTCACCTTTTCGATATCTTCCCCGTTTCGCTTTCTCCCTTCACCGGAAAAAAGAGGATTTACCAGGGCGATGGGTTACAGTGGGGGGGGGGGCGTATGGGGAGGCAGGAGGACGAGAGGGGGTTTACAAAACAACGACACAGCATTGGCAGAAGAACGGCGGCGGCCACTTGCCTGCAATCACATTTCATTCACGGCTATGAAGCAAAACGTCATTACCGCACTCTTTAGCTGTGACTATTAAAACATACATATAAGCAACATAATTGAGCAACAGTAATAACCAATAAATTGCTTATACCGAGGTAACAGAATTGGACCACTTGATCTTCTTCTTATTCTTCTTATTTTGTTTTTTTAGCTCTACGTATAGGAGTACGGTCCATTTGGGGTTGGAACCGGCGATGGGCATGTTGTTGAAATTGTTATTATCGTTCTGCACTGTTTGGTTTACATCGTATTTAAGTATTTTAAAGTAAGGCAAATGAGATCACCAGCGAATGGATATGATTTACCATCCAATTAAACACTTTTCGCATAACTCTTATTCACATTTTCGTATAATTTTGGCTCGTGACAATGGGGAGAAATACATTAAAAATCCTATTTCAGCTTGTCTTGTAGTAGGTAAGTGTTGCAAAAACTCTAAATTTCCATTTCCACTTCAATCTCTGTTAAAGAATGGGACAATTCAGACAACCACATGCTTGATCCTGCAGGAGCTGGCGCATTTGCCATTGTACCTAGAATAGAACCATTAGAACACGCATAATATTCATTTTTTTATTTATTTTTATTTTTATACAAATATCTGCCTCAGAGGGCTAAATATAGGGAAGCATATAAACTAAAACTTAAAATTAATAATAACAAACAACTAACTTAAATCTAACCTGACAACGTATACTGGACAACAAGCAATTAGAAAACACAGACAACACAAGTAAGATGATAGAGCTAGGATGGGGAAACAAAAATGGAAGTCAAAGAACTGTAGAAAGTAGAAATAATTGTTCACTATCATATTATTACTAACAAGCTATCGGCTGTGAAAATGTTGCTAAATTTTCGTCACACTTGTCACATTTTAAGGTGGAATTATATTGATCATCATCATATAAATCAATTTTTATCTTCAGTTAAGACCGAAACTAAATCACCGCTTGCAAACGGCATCGAACACTAAAATTACATCACATAGACGCTCGCTTGATTGCGACATCAACTGCCTTTCATTCCTATCCAAAGCTTCCCAACTATGCAAAAAAGAGAACACGCCTCCTGATTCTAAATATGAAACCCATAAACCCAGAGAAAACACAGGGCAACATCTACCCAGGGGGTGGAGGGGGGACAGCAGTGAGCGGATTAATCTGCGATAAAATACCTACACCAACCATTTCGCGTGCTGCGTATTAACAAATCAACGCCGTCCGCAGGAAAAGAAAAGAATAAGCAAACACTCCGGACGCTCTTCTAAACGCACGGACGGTGTCAAAAAAATCTGTCCTCCAAATCCAACCCCAACGTTCCCAAAATCTAAAGGCACACCGCTCACGCATAGCGAAAGAATTTCAATGTTACCGAAACCATTAGCACAACCAAGCGTATCTCAGCATCCCAGCCAACGCTTATCAAATCGTAGCACACCATGGCTACGAAAACTCCTAACCAAAAGCAAAAAAAAAAGAAAGGGTTTCCTTCTTCTCCCTACACCGCGGCAACAGACAACCCAAGATGCTGTTTATAGCGTCGCATCAGTTGACAGTTTTGGTTCCCTGCTTCCCACCACCTCTTAGCAATAGAGAGTTTGCGGGGTAAGTGTTTCCGGTTCGTACAACAAGACAGACGCTAAAGACAGATCGTGCAGGTTGTACCAGACGACCAAGGAGCGGAGATCTTTTCTCGAACACCGGCTCTCCCTCTCTCTCTCTATCTCTCTCTGTATCTTTCTACCCGTTGTGTCACTGACGCGTGCTAATCGATCCGCCTTTATCCGCCGGGATGCCAGGCGTGTCAGTGTTTGTACTGCCCGTCTAGCTAGCTGGGGACCCGATGCCCATTTGCCCATTGCTCTAATTTATTTCCTGTGACAAATCGCGCGAATCCTCACCCTCCCACCCCGGATGGGATGATCCTGTTTATGCTTCCGCAGATGAGCCAACAAAATTAGTGGTTGGGAGGGGATGAAATAAGATGAAAACGAGCATTTAAAGCAAGCAAATTGTTGATAAAAAACGGAAACATTGTTGAGAATGGACCTACAAACGTTGGACCCTTCTCGGTGGCAGTGGTAAGAGCTGCTGGTACATAGAAAAGGACGAAGCGCAAGATTTATTTACGCGCAGTTTCAAGGTTGAACATAAATTTAGACCATTTGAAACTTAACGGTAATAGAAACAGCAAATACAACCAGTGAAATGCTGCCCCAACGAAAACAACATCATCGTGTTGATGGTTCCGCTTTTGTCGTCGGCAAGCAAGTTTTTATCGTACAGAATTTTTAGAGTCATCTGTAGAGGTTTGTCTTTTACAATTTACAATGTACAGTGCAACTTTTGCTAACTATTACACATGAGCTCCAGAGATGAGTTACCACGACATCAAGACATTGGATGGACATCAGACGACTCTACATAGGAGATTATGGCTGATGATTACGTGTTAGAGTACGTGGTGAAATTTAAGAAGCATTGAGGATCAACTCTTAAAATCGTTCTGTTGTACAACTTCATGTTTCTCGTGTCTTCAGTCACCGTACCTTGCCGGTGTTTCGAATCGAACATGGCTAACAAAACGTAAAGAGACACACGACGACGTTCCACCAAACTTCACCACCACCAGCACCACCAGTAGTGCTAGAATTCGGACAAAAGTTGAATGCGCTCGGTGCCACGGTTGTGCGTTTTAATTTAATTAATCCACCGTCCTGCTAAACACACACACACACACATAGACCGCGGAAGCGGAATGGGACGCGAACGCCAAATTTTGGGCGTCGTTAAACATCGTCGCCCTTTTGCGTGCACCCTTTTACGTAGCATCTCTTCCCTCTCTCGGGCCGAACGGTGGACACACAAACTTGTAGGAATAGCGCATCGGGACCAACACCCCATGCGAACGTGCGACAAAACATGATAAAGCATTAGATATTGTGGCCACCGCGGTGGTAAATGGGGCAGGAATGTCACAGGAGTGGCAGGCTGGGACCAATTAAGCCGCTCACACACACGTTGATTGAAAAGTTGAGAGAAACGATGATTATCGGTGTAGGAATTTCGACAAAAGACCAAGTAAAAAGGTAAAGGAAGGTTTAATCGAAAAATTCAAGAAAAACAAACTCAAAATCACAAAACAGACAAATATATAACATGATCGAAATCAAAACAAAAAACAAGACGAAAACAACGAAAGAAAATATGAAAAAAAATTATAATTTATCAAAAAAACATTGAAACGTGTAACAAAGATAAAAAGAAAACAAATATTGATTAAAAGTTATGAAAAAGAAAAGACAAATGTTATTAATTGATGTTGAAAACTTAAAAACAGACCTAAAAACAGATTTCAAATTAAAAAAAAATATTCATAAACTAAAGAAACTAACATAACAAAAATATAGCATAACAAAAATCAGAATAGAATGAAATGAAAGTAAATGCAGAAATGAGAATACAAATAAAACAGTAATGGAAAAGATGAAACAAAAAACTTCATTAAACAAAACCTTCCAAATCTGTGATGAGCGCTTCACAAAACAACGACTAGAAAGGAAACAAAACAACACGCTCCCGATCACACAGGCAATGACAAAAGGTGACAAAAGAAGCAACGACACCGAGACATAGCCACGGTAGTACAACCCAGAGCAAGCAAACGCAAGTCCGTTGTGCTCGTTTTGCTCTTTCGCTTTCGATCTGTAACGCCTGCTATTGTGTGTGTGTGTGTGTTTGTTTGCGGACGCGCTCTCTCGGCCGCTGTGGTTGTTGTTGATTTTCCTTGCTAGATTGTGGCGGCTTGTGGTGGCTAAAGACAACACCTCCATGTATCAGTTTGCCTTCTTCTTCTTCTTCTTCGCTTGTTCTCAGTGAACGCAGTAGTTCGGGGTCCGGTCAAGTAAGATGTCAAGCATTTCTCCTTTTTTTTTCTCCCTCTCTCTCTCTATAATTGGTGGTTGGGGATTTTTCTTTTTTGGCAAATGAGTGTCACCACCAAGGTAGGCGCTGCTGTAGCAGCCGAGTAGGAAATACCTTGGCGGAATGAGCGATGAGGGATGACGGAGATAAAGACAGAGAGAGAGAGAGAGAGAGAGAGAGAGAGAGAGAGAGAGAGAAAGTAAAGTAAACTAAATCAACGGCAGAAGGACAAACGAACGCGAGCGCGCACGCTCCCTTTTGACCAACCTACAACGCACAGTTTTATCGCTCGATTTTAAGCCTAATAAATTACCTAATGCATTCATTTTTATTTGTCTTGGTCCCTCTTTTTGCTACATAACTCCCACCGGCGTTAAACGGTTTACTACATGGCGTGGCAATTTTTGTTGTTGTTGTTGTCTGGCCTTATTTATTTGCCGTCCGATACTGATAAAGCAGCGGCAATGAGTTGGTTGGGGTCGTGATGGGGACGGGAAGGGGGCAAAGATGACAGATATGCCCTTTTTGTCAATCGTCTGCCGGGGCGAGCGGCTTCATCGAAGGACAAACTGAAGCCACAGAGCGTCCACTTATCGACAGCACAGGGACAAAAGAGTGTATGGCGCAGCTAGGGCGCAGTTTGTAAACATTTTGGGACGTAGCGAGTGGCACTATTTAGTTGTCCCTTCCCCGTGTGCAACAAAGTTGATCGATGATAGGGTGACATCTTTAGAACGGGGTAAGCATTTAGTGGCTATGTCCAAGAGAGAGAGAGAGAATGTCGGCACGAAATTGCGTTGAAGACTGGCACGAGTCAATACGATATGAAACAGCCAAAAAGGTCAAAAATTACTCATATTGTAGATCTACATTCATAATATCATAAGACAGATCGTGCACCCAAGATCATGCACAGATGAAAGCTCATGCACAGCGACAAGACTGTCCTACATCTCTTAACAATATCCCTTAACAATAATATTACATTTCAAATAGTTGGAGAGAGTGTTACAGTTTCTACATTGTAAAGGCGTGATCCTCCTGTTGGAATGATCCTCCTCCAACGTAAATCACGCATTATAATTCCCCCGCCATGATGATTGTCCAAGCGTTCCACTACCTGCAAGAACGGGCCGGACGGGCTTTGTGTTTCCTTGCACTACGCTACAAAGTAGCCACAACCGCCATCGCAAACAAACACCAACGACCCACACGCTAAATCATGGCGTCCTTTCCTATACGCCCCACTTGAATTCGAGCGAACACATCTTGTATACACACACCCACACTCCCAAAGGCAAAGTAAACCTCGACATAGTACGCCGCAGCAGCAGCTCCTGCGCAACAGCATCATGGTGTGTCGTAGCCGTTTCGCTATGCGGTGAAAAGAGAAGGCATGCGAGAACAGCAGAGAGAGAGAGAGAGAGAGAGAGAGAGAAAGTAACTCACCACTTGTTGCTTGGTGGTTGGGTTCGGTTCTCCGTTTGCCGTGGTGACGGTTTCGACGGGACGTCCCGCGGGGTTCCGTTTGATAATACATCTCCGTTGTTTACACAACCCTTGCACCCACCCCCCCTCGGGTGACCCAAGACCACCCTCCCAAACTTGTCATATTTCCGCACTGTCCATGCTTTGTGGCGATCGCGATCAAACGGAACGATCGCTGCAGAATCGTAACAGACAACGGCATCGAACGAAACAATCGCCAAAGATTGAACGAGTACATACGCTGACGCTTTGTCTTGGTAAAACAAACAACTCACACCGCTGTTCTCGGTGTTTAAGGGGGTGCAACTATTTTTAAAAATAATCTCTCACTATCTCTATCTCGCGGGCCTCCTGAGATACCTTTTTTGGTCGCGGCGGAGATCGATAAACGTAGCAAATGATTGGATTGAGCGGCATCCGCAGCGGAACATGTTGAAGCATTAGTTGCTTTCTCCAAATCTAATTATCCTCTAAATCAATTACCTTAAAATGTCTTAATCCGAGAGAGAGAGAGAGAGAGAGAGAGAGAGAGAGAGAGAGAAATAGAGCAGAAAAAAACAGTTAATGCAACATCACACTTTCAAGCCCGGAAGGCATCTGTCAAAGGCAAATCAAATGCTGATTGAAAAATTAAAAAAAAAAGTGACCATTTCCTCGGCAGCGGAAAAACACACTCACACAAATGAGGCCACCCTGCCTCCCAAAATGTGACTTCAAGTCAAGAAATGTCCTGGACGCGCTGTGTATCTAGCTGGTGCGACACCAGTTCGAGTTGCAGATCGCGGCCCGCTCGGCTGGCTGATTGACAGGCCCCGAGACGATGACGGCCGAAATGACCAAGGAGGCAATAACAACAAAAAAAAAATGAAGGATAAAGATGCTACGGCACTTTCAGTAAGCCAGACAGAGGGCAACACCCATCAATCGACAGCGAGCGTCACGACGAAAGATGTGTCGTGCGCGGAAAGGACCGTTGTCCGACCTGGGGCCTGACCCCCATTTTTTCGGTTCGTACTAGCAGTGAAACAGAGAGAAGAAGAAGAAGAAGAGAGTGAGAGAGAGAGAGAGAGAACCTTAATGATTAGAAGTCAGCCCCAGGATGGCCTACATTTGACCAGGAACGCTACACGATTCGTGGTTATGTTTTGCTTCAGATTTGTGTTTTGTCGTTCATTTTTCCAACGATTTTTCCTGTAACACAACAGGGCAGGTAGTAGGTAGGAGGGGATGCAAGGCGGGGTATACACCTCGAGTACATTTCTTGAGCAATTAACTTCGGTCGCTAACGAAGTGTGACTCGCTGCCTGTCCCTGGGGGATGATTGCATCGTCCGTTCGAACCGATACCACCGAGAGTGCGAGAGGAGTTCGCTGCTCCTGCTGACGATGCTGTGCCACCGCCCGTAGGCATCCAGTAGTAGGTGACATGGGGTGACATTTCTTTCTTCATGGAAAAACGGAGAAATGCAAAGATAAATGTACTCAAGGTGGTAAAAATATGGTCTGCAGCTGCCTTGGTAGCTGCATTATCGTCTTTTCCTTCGCATGTGTTCAATCATATAAACTTCATCGTTAGGCCATAACATTTAGAGATTGGAGTATAATTTTTTGTATAAAAATACATACAAATCCATTCAATCTGAGATTTATTGAACAGAAATTCGTATATTCATGGCTAAAAGGTTAAACATATATTAAAATACTATTTTTATAGCACCAAAGAAGCATTACAACGCATTAATTAACAAAACTAATTGTTTCTAAATATATTTCCTAAATTAGAAAATTAGGGAACTGAATACAGATTCGGAGCGATCGTTTGTCTGGTGTATTCAATATATTTATCTGAAAACCCCAAATTCTTAAAGCTTTTAAATACTTTCCACAATCGATCAATCTTTTTTTCCAATTTTGCGCACTATTAACTTTACCATCATCATAAGAAAAACCCCCTCCGGCCCTACTCATTACCATCATTTAGCCGGTTTAGAATCCTTCAACGATTGCAACCTCCACCCTTCCCTCTACCAAGCACCTTACCTTCGCATCATCACTAGCATCGTCACACAGCGAAACACAGCGCGTCCCTGAGTTTGCGTTGTGTCATCTGCTTCTACCGGCCAACATTGACGGTCGTGATTTTGGGGCATCGAAACACCCGCGTACACACACACTCACAGTAAAGACAGCGGTTTCCGCGGCGGATGTGTCTTTCCATCGTCAACGCCAAACCAACCGACGCTAATCCATCCAAACCGGGCGATTAGCGTCTTCGTCGTCGTCTAGCGCGACGCAACCGCAACACCGGCTGCAATGTTTTGTTTGTTCCGTTTGTTGTGCGGAACACTGCCGTGGGTATCGACGCCGAGTATAGAGCAGTGTGTTGCGGGCAAGATAAAAACAGAAGCGGAACAAGGTTAGACAACAGAACCGGGAGCGCTAGCTGGCTGGCTGGCTGGCCGGGGCCGGGTTGACGGAAATAAGCGAGCAGCAGTTTATCGGTCATCGGGTTGCGTAATACGAAGAAATTTCATCACACACACACACACACACGCGTGTGTGTGCATACCAGTTGTACCTTTTAAATCAATGCAAGATTTACTTTTCCACGGTGCCGATCGTTTCGACCATCCGATCGTTCACCACCAACCAGGCGCCTCCATCGTGTGTATCCGCACACTGTGCCACTGTGACTTTTTTGTTTGCTCTTTTATCCGAAACAAATTAAACACAGTGAGAGCCAGGGGGAAGAAAAAACGAACTACTACAACCGAAAAGGCCATCATTTTATCGCCTTTTAATCCTCCCAGCTGTCGGTGCAATCGCATACTAATCGCCTTACGATCGCGATCGTATTTTAAAGGATTGTCAAAATACGTTTCCTACTCTAACGACACACGCTGTATGCTGTGGGAGTGTTTATGTGTGTGTGTGTGTGTTATAAATTCTTTTCCCGGTTTTCAACAGTTCCCTGATTTCGAGCAGTCTTTCTTCGGGAAGCGAATGGTCACCACAGCCCATCGCTCCCGCTGCAACCCGAGCAAGACGCACCAGGGAAGGAAGCTTGTTCCGGGCGCACTGAGTGTCGCCCGGGCGCTCGTACGACCCAGACAAACAATAATTTACCCCCGTACTGCCCCATTCCGCACTGCTCATTTGGGGTCGTAAATTATTGGCCTCACTGCTGTTTCCCAAGAGACACATAATAAAAAAAAAACATGTTCCTTCCCCCATGAAATGCACATTGATGCCACTGAGCTGCAGTTTTGGGACACTGACACAAACTCCAAGCAAAAGAGAAAACACGGATGGGAAGCGTGTTTGCAAACGTAAAAGATTATTTACACTACTAAATAGTAAAAAAAAACCATGCACACAAACCAGTGACCGAAGCGCCGCAATCGAAGCCAAGAGGACAGTCATAACTAGCCAAGTACAACCCTCAACAAGAACACAGTTGAGTGCACAATCACGGACTGAATAGGTGATATCCTGTGAGCCGAAGGGTCATAAAGCTCACGAAAAACCTTCAAATTTACCGCACGCACCAGACCAGACGTGCATCTCAACGTTTGCAATCGTTACCATGTCCCCTTCGGTCAGTCAACTGCCCCTGTGGAAAGTGTTTGCAGCTGCAGAGGACAGCCATCGCTCGCTTTCGTCGCCTTCTTTCTTTGGCGTCTTTGGTCACCGCTTGATATTCTCACGGGCAAAATCCGACCACGACAACGACGACGATGGCGACTTGTTGCCGTCCTTCTGGTACTGTCGGCTGCCGGGTAATTCATTGCCACCGGTGCGCCGGCGTTGTCGGTCGGGGAGGTCGTTGTCGGCGGTGCAGTTTGCATTAACCGGAGTGAACCGGAGTAAGCGCCGTGTTTGTGCGTCGGTTTTACGCCGATTGTTTCTTTTTGCAGCGGTTTTAGTAGATCACGGTCTTTGCTTTTGTGGCTGTTTTTGGAGAGATGTTTCATGGGAGTGGCTGCGCTGCTTGGCGTGGGCGTATGACTAATATGCAGTAATGCTAGTTTAGTGAAGTGACGGGGTTTGTTTGAATAGCAATGAATAAAGGATTATTGAGAGGACGTGCAGAAATAAATTAACATTAACGTTAGAATGAACAAGGTTGAACAAAAACCAGGTGTTGTTTATTTCATTCCAGAAGCATTTAATCCAATAAAGCATTTTCGTACGTTTAACCATGCGTAATATGTTTCTGTGTGTTTTATGAAAATGCAAAATTTTAAGATAATAGTTTATATGCATTTGTGCAATTCATAAATAATAAAAATTCCATGTACTACATCAACAGAGTTAAAAAATGCATCAAAAATAAAATACCAAACACTGTAAATATCATCAGTAAATCACACAAAACAGAATAAAATTAAAATTCTTTCTGTAACAAAAGCAACACTAAACATTACGACACGCGCACGCACACATCCACCCAGTCCACCGCTGCACCTAGGCGAACCTACATAAACAATCAAGCAACAATCAAACAAAGGCTTGTTATTACGAAATTCCGTACCGGCGTGCTATTTTTGAGCCAATCCATCGTACCAGCATCACCACCATCATCACCAATTTCCCTGCTACTGCTGCGCCGTGTTTAATTTTCCAGCCAGCTCGAATCTCATAAAATTGTGTCCATCAAACACCGCGGGGCCACACATCAACACGCTAATTCTTGCACACAGAGAGTAAAAAAAAATGAAGAATGTAAGAATTACCATAAACAACTGTGCGCCTGCCGAGAGTGCTGGGTGGTGGTGGTTGCAATGCGTGATCATAAAGTATATTTAACCCAAATCTGGGCGTCGGAAGAGTAGACATTCGCGTCACCGTAATTGCACGCGGCAAGATTGGCCGTCGGCGAGAAAAAAAAAACAAAATCATCCAAAAAGAGAAAAATGTTCAAAAAGGAAGAACACATTGGCCAAACGACAGCGACCACCATTAGGTACAGCGCGCGCGGAAGATCAACCACAGCAAACACACAGATCTGGAACAAACACTATAACGAGCGAACGGTGGTGTGTGGGAGCAAAATGAGATTAAAATGGAAATCTTAAAATTTGTACACCATACTGGCGGGACCAGCCGTCCTGTGCCGTCGCTGCTGTCGTGCTGTAAACCAAATCGCACATCGGAAAGTGCACTAGTTGCACATGCCATTTGCGCCGCGGTTTCATTTTGTAGCTTACAACCCTTTTGCACCATCCGTGAGCGATGGATGTCCAACCAACGATGGACCACCAGGGCGCACATACGAGATCTTCCCGTATTATTCGCACACAGATTGATTCGGTCGCGCGGTTGTGTGCTAAATCCGCTACCGGGCAATAAAATCCGTGTCTGCAGGCGGTGTGTGGCCACTGTGAATGGGCAGCATTGTTTGTGATCGAAACCACCCATGACGTTAATGGCTAGATCATGCTCTAGGCGACCCTGTGGGTTCGTACGCGATCGTTTCCGGTCCTAGCTATGATCGTATGCTGTCCTTACTACATTTGCGGTCCTTTAGGCTCTCGTATGCATCCAACTTAATTATGTGAGCGATAATTGGTGTGACTTTTTGAAACTAAAGGAAATCTACTTTTAGAATGAAATAATAAAAACAAGGACGAAAAACATGCATAAACAGAACCTTGGAAAAGAAAGATAACGAAGAGAAACAGTAATAATAATAATAATAAAACATAACATTCGTTGTCGGCCAAGGCCTGTCTGAAGAACTGGTGGGGCTTTGCTTTCAGTGACTTATTGATTATCCATAGCAGAATACAGTCCTGGATATAGGGCCGCAGTCCATTAGGGGCTTGAACGCATGATGGG
>AXCO02010964.1:0-10694 GCA_000473525.2 Anopheles melas
AAAAATCGGTAGGAATACAGATAAATCGGTATTTCTGGTCACTCTGCATTTGACAGCCAAAACAACACGGACGGGTTTGTTTACATGTTGTGCCGGTGGTTTTTTTTTTGGTACCAGCAAACAACACGTTTCTTAGTGCACCGATATGGTCGATTTAAATAGTTTAACGTTAAAGTTTAACACAAAACTCGAACCAGCCTTCAGTTTACCACAATCCTGCTACATTTGGCCGAAAGCAAGTGAACGAAATCAATGGACACTGTTTCCTGGAATGCCGGCCGAATGCCGTCTACAGAATGGTCGCCGCTTGCTATGGCGCGTCTATTCGCATCTGGATCGAAATTCTACGCACCGAGAAGCTTACTTTGCCTTCCAGACGGTGGAATTGGAAAGGGAAACCCCGGCGAGCGACATCGCCAGTGAAGAAAACATCCTGGTGGAGATAAGACCAATACAACCAGCGCTAGAAGACTTCCAAGCAGTGACCGTCGACGTTCAGCTGGATTGTTCGCGTCTTAAAGTGGATCTACTGCTGACGAGAGAGTGTCTGGCAGACACATTGGCCACATTTCTTAAAGGAACATTCTTCTGTAAAGGTTGTCGGATCGATTTCACCGGCTGCCTTCGTGACAGAAATATGGGAATTTGTGGTGTTTATGTGAAGGAAACACAGGGAGCATCCGTGTACGGGGAAGTAGACCGGTACACGGTGATAAAAATCGACCAAATACTCTACCACCCGGCAACGCTCACACAGAAACCATTGGGAGGCATCGACGGTGTACGGGAGCAACTGGAAGCAGCCCTAA
Organism: Anopheles melas; assembly: GCA_000473525.2. NCBI lineage: Eukaryota > Metazoa > Arthropoda > Insecta > Diptera > Culicidae > Anopheles > Anopheles melas. Next base: position 810 of record AXCO02010964.1, read on the forward strand.
CCGAAAGCCGCTCTCTTCTCCTAATCGGGCCGAGTGGATCCGGCAAGTATAGCTTGGTGAAATCAGTTACCAGCGAGAGAAATCTCCCACTGTTTGAAATCCGCGGACTGCACTTTCTCCGATCGTTGCCCGGGGAAACGGAAGCGGAACTGCGGCAAACGTTCCTTCGATTGCGCCTTTTCCAGGAGCTCATCGAGCGAGAGAAACCCGCCATTCTGCTGGTGAAAGATATCGATAACATCTGTCCAAAGATTGGTGCGAAGAAAGGCGAAGACGTCGTCAATATCGCGCGGATCGCATCCCAGTTTGTATCGCTCGTCGATCAGTACAGGGAGTCGGCGGAGAATGTTATCATCATCGGGACAACGTCGAGCGTGGAAAGTATGGACACGCGCCTTCGCCGTCCCGGCCGGTTAGATAAAGAAATCACTCTCGGCATCCCGTCGAAGGAACAACGGATTGATATATTGCGTTGCTTTTATGCCACTGCGCGGGGTACGCTCACCGACGAACAGCTGGACCTGGTCGGACAACGAACGGCGGGTTACGTTGGGGCAGAGCTGAAGCTGCTCTACTACAATCTCGTACGGGAGATGCACAAGCGGCCACTTCCGTTCGAAGAGGCCCTCGCCGAGATACAGAAAAAGCACCGTCCGAGCAATCTGCGCAACGCAACAGGCCTCGTGGGCAGGGAGGCCACGCTAAGTCTCGATTCTTTCGGCGGCATGGATGAGCTTAAAGCGCTGCTGAGACTTTGCATAGTCGAGCAACTGGCAAATCCGGCCCGCTTTCAACGGCTTGGCATTCACCCACTACGCGGCATACTTCTGTACGGTCCGCCGGGTTGTGCGAAGACCACACTCGCGAAATGTTTGGCGGCGGAAACCGGCATGACCTTCCTGTCCCTTTCGGCGGCTCAAGTTTACTCGCCCTACGTGGGCGATGCGGAGAAGCTTATCACACGCGTGTTTAACGAGGCGCGCACGAATGCACCGGCGGTAGTGTTTTTGGATGAAATCGACTCGCTCGTCGGTAATCGTGGCACGGGCGGTATGAATGGTGGCTCCGGCGCCGTCAATATGGGCGTCCTGTCGACGCTGCTGACGGAGATGGATGGCATCGGGCAGGCGGAACAGGCGGCCAGTGCGCTCAGTGAAGATGCGAAGCGGGTCGTTGTGATTGCGGCCACCAATCGGCCCGATATGGTGGACGACGCTTTGCTGCGACCGGGCAGGCTGACCAAACTGATCCACGTACCGGCACCGGACGGGACGGGACGGTTGGAAATATTGCGAAAAATAGCGACCAACGTGCCCTTTGCGGAAGACGTTAAGCTGGAGCTGGTGGCGGAACAGACGGAACGATACTCCGGCGCTGATCTGCAGAACCTTTGCACCCAGGTAATGGGAGGTGTCCTTTTTCGCTTTCGAGAAAAGTTGTAATAGTATGCTTTGCACTTCTTTTAGGCGGCACTGAATGCGGCAACGGAAGATTTAAATGCAACCGTCGTTACAATGGCACACCTTCGGAGTGCGCTGCAAGACGTTCGGCCATCGTTGACGAAGGAACAGATCGATTGGTATCACAGCTACGAGGCAAACCGGTTGCGATAGCAGGAAAAATTTTGTTATCCTTCTGCATACCTCCAGCTGAGTAGATTTATTTTCGGACTCAGATAAAGTTAATAATCGGAAATCAATAGTCCAACGTAAATTTGATTATAAAATGTCTCGGAATAACAGGTAAACATTTTTTATAACAATCTGCGAGCAGACTTTCCATTTTCACGTGAAAAGGGCATATTATCGTACGTCAAATGATTGTCATTTGCTAACTGTATAGCAATTGTAAAAATCAAGTGTAACATAATGAGCGCCGAGCGATTAGGCATTGATTCGGTAGAATCAAGCAGGGATCGACTTTAAATTTATGTAAAATGTTGACATCTATGTTTTGCCATAGCAAAACCTTTTGAACTTAAATATCCGAAATAGAAGCAAATTTTCTAGACATTTAATGTCTAATTATGGAGCATGTTGAATATTTATAAACACAGTGGAACGCCTTTTCATCCCGACTTATTGGGACTTCACCTTGCAAGGACACTCGGATAATAGGGATAGTTGGATCAACGATGTTCAAACCTTGAAACCTTTAAACCTGTTTGATAACGATTTTCAAACCTGCTTTTCGGCACTAACTTTTGTAATTAACTGTCATTTCTGAATAGCACGAATGTACGGACAGCCGGATTAACGACGTGCCACTGTATTGGCATACATTTCTAAGAATTTAAGGCTTCTGGTTTATACCGTGACCACCAAAACCAATCAAAAGGACCAAAAAATATGCTGTTCTCTGAATAATTTAAACCCACTCATAAATGACGACCAAACTTCAACTTAATCGTCGTACAACAAATCACCTTCCGAAATATTTCTCTCACCACCAATTTCAAATCACGAATCACGTATCAAACAAATGTCCCGCACGACCGTATGTGTGTGTGTGTGTTTGTGTGCTGACGGGAAAAATGTTGTAAATGCAAATCGATGCATGATAAACGCCCGGAAAGCAACGCAATCGGTTCCACGATAAGATCCCCCATATCAGGAGTAGACAACCTGTTCGATGCTTACCATTCTCTTCCGTACGATGTTCAGTCGGCTGCCGTTGGATCGCCATCTGGTATCACTGTATGAGTCTTGATTGTTTATTTTTTGCATAGCCCAGGCACCGGTGTGATGTTGGGTGCCCTTTGTCGTGGAAATAACTTCCCCACTTTAACGACCGCCAACAGTTTGGCGGCAGCGTGTTCTATCAAGCAACAGCTTTTATCGTACTGAGCATCGAATGTGCTCGTCTAGAAGCGTAAGTCTTGCGTCAGATGGTTCTATCGTTTGTATGCGTGTTAGAAAGGTATGACCCATTCAACATACGGTCGTGATGTGGAGTCCCCAGCAGCTCCCCCATCCGTATTGATAAGAGCGCTTCCGATCGATTATCGCATTCGGCAGTCTGTTCATTGTGAAGATAGTAAGCAAGGGTGGGGCAGAGATAGTTAAGCTCACTCTCCACCAAACGTTGTGTCATGCACTCTTGCGCACTGTGAGTTACCTTGGCTTACTTAAGTCGTTTTCTCATTCCCAATTCTAAAAGCTGAACTCTCTTGCTCTCCCAAGAGTTGGCCAGAGTTCTTTTGGAGCGGCCATCATACCTTACGACTTGGCTTCGTTCTCCTCGGGAATGTTCGGGGTTTGAAACATTCGATGCCGTGCCATATCTTATCTAATCTTTTCCCATATGTTCCCTTTGCTACAGGTAAGAAGACAGAAAAAAGTCTCCAACAAAACATTACCTCTTATCAGAAAGCTATAGAAAGCGAAGCCATTCGTTACCATATTGCGCTGAATATGTACGAAAAACGCATATTAACAAGCGATGTTCGCGAGTTCTGATAAAACAAACTACCCGTTGACGAGGAGATAGGACCGGCTAGCCACGGCCCGATCGGCGTGCCGATTCCGGTGAGACAGTCGTTACAAGTTCGCGAACGTGACAGGACGTGGCATCATCATCCAAGCGTGCTCTCAGGGTTCAATATAAGGTGTGATGCAGGCATTAGATCAAAATCGGTTCAAAATATAATCAGTGGAATTCGTGGTGTGTTTAAATTTTTAAACGTTTACTTCTGGGTAGATCGTAACCCACAGACAGCAGTGATTGAATTGCTGAAATGTGACACTATATTGCGCACGGTTGCGCATACAACATTCAATCGATAAGCGGCAAGGTGAAAAGGAACCACCGATTCAACAAGGCGATTGTATTGCAATTGTACTAACTGGTCCGATAACGTCGCTGAATGATGGATTAATTGGAGGGAACTTTATTGATAGCCCCGTCGTTCTGCGCGAGAGCCGAGCGCCGATCGCAACCGCTTGGCCGTTGGAGGGTGATGGCCATTGTTGTGCCTCTCGATTGAGAAAACGCGACGAAAAATCTCAGTTTAGTTATTTGAACCATTATTGAACCTCGATGTGGGAAAAACAGTCCAAGCTGTTGGTCTGTTGGTGACGTTAGTAGTAGAAGATATCGTGTTAGCAATATAGAATAAGGCGCTTGTTCGATTGGTCTGTGGATTGATAAGAAGATGTTGTGAGTGTGATGGAATATTGTTTTAGGGTTGTGTTATTTTGTCTGTGTGGCAGTGTTATGATGTTATGATTCTTTTGATAATAAGCAGGTGTTAACGGCAATGGATTAGTGTGTAATGGGGTTGATTCATTTTTTTCTCTCCACCCCTTTTAGTATGACTGAATCTTTGTGTATGATGCATCCGATGTTTTCTTGGAGGAGTGACTAACAGCAACGAAACGGTGTAAAGAGTGAATAACAAACGAATCAATATTTTGTGTACGCCTGTGTTTGAACAGTGTCGAACAGTGATGAGACGCAGTAATAATGGTGGTGAAGGGAATCGTACTGCTTCTCGTCGTGTTGCTCGGTAGAGCATGGACTTTGATTCATACTGGAAGAGACGTCTACAATGACGAGAACTCTATGGAAATTAGTGCCTTACCGCCCCAGACATTTGATGATCTGGACGAATTAGACCAACGAATTGGCCACTGTCGTTTGAAGCCATTGAATATAACCGTTTCAAGATCGGTGGTGAATGTTGAAGAATGGAGTGATGAAAAGGACGATAATGTCTCATACCGCTTGGAGGTGCAATGGATACAACCAAACGCAACCGTCTCCAACGCGAACTTGACAGCCTGGTTGATGCAAAACATTGCGCTCCCTGTGCAGGATCAGTGCAGTTTACTAAAACTGAAGGCCTGCCAGAGAGATCTGCGTACATCCGGATGTGTCTGTGGAGACTGGGAACCTCAGTGTGGTAAAATAACTGATATTGAAGTCATGGAAGTTGGAAACGATAATCCTAGATACGTCCTCGTATGGAAAGTGGAAGACCAAACGTGTGTGCATCGGTATGAGTTGCTGGTGGGAAATTCCGTCATTCCATTGGAAAATCCATTTGTTGGAATGTCAGGACTGCAGGCCGGAAAAAAGTATCGAGTGGTGCTGAAAATAATCTGCATAAATGCAGGCAAGGTGCAACATCTTCTACAGATCTACGTAAAATCTCCAGCAAAGCGAACAACATCAAACTCATCGAGATGTGGTCTGGAGTTCTATGTACAGCATCGCAATGGTATTGGCGAGGTGATCAATGATAATCCTAAAACATTCCAATTTTATCACATTGCTCGTCCTATCACAACGAGAAAAGTCTGTTCTAAAGAAGCAAGAAAGGAATCCTATAAGACTAAGACTCATGGGAAGCTATCTGTTTCCGACACGAACTTCCAACCCAATAGAGTTCCGGTAGATGTTTCTACTCCACAATTCCCTCTTGATGCTTTCCCTAAACCATTGCACATTGAATTACCATCAAACGCAATTCCAACAGTGCTTTCCGCTATTCCACCTCTTTGTCCAGGACTTCGGACACGATCATCGTCCGGCGATGTAATCATCAAACCGCAAACCGTCGGACCAGTGCGTGATCTACGCGCAAACACCGATCTCGACAGAAGCGTCCTGCTGACATGGAGACCGCCAAAGGAAAATGCGACTTGCGTCAAAGAATACCTTATCACGTGGTCCTCCGAAAGCGCTACGATCGATGCATCGAGAACAGTTTACAATGTGACTAACCTGCAGCCATGCATGACGTACGAGTTTACGGTGAACGCTATCGATCATAGCAACGACAAGGGAACGCCAGAAAGCATTTCTGCTACGGTGCGTGAGCTCCAACAGCTATCCCAAGTGACGGAGCTGGAACTGAACGAGGTGGAACCTCGTTCACTGTCCGTCAAGTGGAAACCTCCAACGAATGGGACGTTCTGTGTGGAGTCGTACCGTGTAGTGGCGTGGTATAATAATCCCACAAACAGTGCAGATGTTACAGAAGTGTTTTCGAACACTACAACCGATCAGCACGTAACGTTTGGGGAGGTGATCGCTTGCATGTCGTACACGGTGCAAGTGATACCGATCTCCATAAGCAAAAACGACGGTCTGAACGAGATCGGAACGATCAAAACGAAGGAACGAACGATCCTCTCCTACCATGTGGAGCCGATCCGTGCGATTGCGTTGAGTTCACGCAGTTTAGAGCTGTACACGATGTTGCACAGTGAAAACAACAACAATTGTTTGTTGGTGACCGTAGCGTTCAACTGCACCAAGATGGTGGAAGGTGTACCAGATCCCGAATCGCAGGTACTTATTGCAGTAGATTATTTTTTCCCCCGAAACGGTGTATAGTATTTTACTTGATTGTCTTTTGGGTTATAGGTCATAAAAGAGTTCGTCATTCCAAATGGCAATAATACCTTTGAAGGTATTGTAGAGCCATTGGTACCGTACTCCACGTATGAATGCAACGCAAAGATTCAGAACATTGCAGGCTGGTCCGATCCGACTCCAGCGTACACGTTTGTAACGGCCGAAGATGGTAATGCAAAATGATGATGATCCTCAGATGATCTTTTCATACTTTGTTTTCTCGCTTATCATTGTAGTGCCCGAAATCCCAAGCGTGATTGAACTGGTCGGAAAGAACCGATCGATTGGTATCATATGGAAGGCGCCTACCGTGAAGAATGGAGTTGTCGTCCGCTATCGCATACACGTTCGTATGGTCGCTCCAGAGTACCCACTGCCCAAGCTGTGCGCTCCGCTGGAGGAGTTCAACGAAACGGTGGACCTGCGGGACGAGGTGAATCCCGACGAGTCACGCAGCTGGGATGGAATCGAATTTGAGTATGTAGTTGCCAAGCTGAATCCTTACACGCTGTACATGGTACAGGTGGCTGCGGCAACGGGGGCTGGCTTTGGGCCGTACACCGAGCCGGTGGAGGTGATCACTCTACCCGATGTGTCGAACGTAACTGCAAGCTTTCGGATCGATAAAATCGAAGGCCCCGAGCTGAACCAGACGTACAAATCGTCGGTATGGTTTGGCTGGGACTTGCCGTGCGGTTTGAACGGCAGGCTGAAGCGATTCGTCGGTGAGATGCACGGTGCTCGCGAGCAGGATACTTCCAATCCGCACGCCCTAACCTGGGAGGTAAATGTGGGTGAGGAGGAAGAGATACTGGATGTGTATAGCTACGTGGAAGATCGCCTGAAGCCTGAGTACAACTACACGGTAGCGATACGCGTGGAAGTGGCCGCTGTGGAGGAGCTTAGTGATGAAGTGAAGATCCAGTTCGAGTCACCGGCAGGCAGTATGTGCTGGACGTTTGCATCTGGTCAAGGGGTTCTTTTAACCATAGTTTTTTGTTTCAGTTCCGTCTATTGATCAGAAGCAGGAATGGTTCAATGTGGACGTGTTTGAAGCACCCAATCCTACCAACACGGCCCGCATAATGCTCGGCAACATCAAGCTCACGTCGGACATTGGCAGCATCCGCTACATGGCACTGCTAGTTTCGGAACGGTTGTGCCAGCCCGACCCATCACCCCGTACGGACTTCATCAACAGCACTGGCGGTACGCAGTGGCCCAGCGTGTCCGATTGGTACTTGGCGAACAAAAAGCGCTGTGCGGAGCAGTACCAAACGACACCAAAGTTCTGGAATCCAATGGCTCTTGGCCAACAGGCGACGTCCAATCGCGAAGCGCCAGGACTGATCGAGTACGTCATCGGGAAGGAAAATTGCGACTGGGGGCAGGAGTACTGCAATGGACCGCTGAAGCCGGGCACGGAGTATGCACTCATAGTGCGAATCTTTTCCCGCAGCGGGTACACCGACTCCGAGATGCAGGTATTCCATACGGACTCACTGATTAAGGTGGGTTTAATTGTGAGCGCTGTGTTGGCGTGTCTGGTGCTAGCATTCCTCGGTGGATTGTTTGTGGTGTGGCGCAAGCAACGGCTGCTGCTTCCCGCACAGCAAACGCGCGGCGCTCCCACGGAAGAACCGGCCGACATACCGGTGAAGAACTTCCCGCACCAGTACGACGAACTGTTTCAATCGAACCGGGAAAAGGTGTCGAAAGAGTTCCAGGCCATCAACTACTTCTCCGACTTTGCGCTGCAGGACACGGTGAGCTTCCAGAGTGCGCGCGAGAATGAGCGCAAGAATCGGTACGTCAACATCTTACCGTACGACTCGAACCGTGTACTGCTGGACAGCAATGAGGACGGCGAGGAGGGTGAGTATGGTGCGAACGACTACATCAACGCTTCGTTCATCGAGGGCTACAAGTACCAGCGGGAGTACATAGCGACACAGGGTCCCAAGCAGGAGACGTGCGCCGACTTTTGGCGGATGGTGTTGCAGTACGAGATCGAGTCGATCGTCATGCTGACGCAACCGATCGATCACGACAAGAACAAGTGCTGCCAGTACTTCCCGCGGTTCGACCAGTACACCGACTATGGGGACATTCGCGTCAAGTGTACGCAGGAGCTGAACCTATCGCTCTACTACAAGCGTCTGTTTCTCGTTTCAAAGGTATTGGAAATGGCTTGCCAATTGAAAGGATGACGCTCGGGTGACGTACTGAAATAACGCTCTTTGTGTCGGTTTGACTTGCAGGGAAATCTAACGAAAGCGGTGTTCCACTATCACTTCCTCGAATGGCCCGATCACAGCTGCCCGGCCAGTACGGCGGATCTGATAAAGTTTTCCAAGATTGTGCGCGCGGAGCGGAAAAGCTACGCCATCCCGCTGGTAGTGCACTGCAGTGCGGGAGTCGGCCGTACCGGCACGTTCATAGCGCTGGACATTGTGCTGCAGCGGCTGCAGCAGGAGAAGAAGATCAACGTGTACGATACGGTAAAGCAGCTGCGGCGCCAGCGCGTCAAGATGGTGCAAACGCTCGACCAGTACACCTTCCTGTACCAGTGCTGCATGGAGTACGTGTCCAAGAGCAATCGAAAAAGTAAGGAAGGAGGGAACACAAACGTAACGAAAAGCGGCGGACAAATCGCATAAACATTGCAAATAATTTGAGATTTTTTCTCTTCTTTTGCAGAGCCAAAGACGAGCAACATCGAGATCATCAGGCGGGACGTGAAAGGGAAACAGCACTACCCGGATGTGATCCTGGAGGTGGAACAGCAGCACATCGCTGTCGGGAATGGTGGCAAGCCGTTGTTTAACATAAAGTTTCCCAAATCGGTCAACGCCGGCGGCTTGGCCAATGTCAGCTTTGCTCCGAACGAAATCGAAAGTGATAAATCCGTGTGAGGCAGCTGCAGCCAGTCAGTACTGCCGCACTAGCTAGAAATTTGTGTGTTTTTTAATGTTTTAGGTTTTTTTGATATTGTATATTTTTTTAACTTAAAATATCGATCTGTTTTATTGTTGGTTTGATGTACTGTGGGTAATTTATAACGAATAAAGCATAACATTCGTATACAAGCTTAGGGTAGTGAGCGCAAAACATGTACGTTGTTTCAATTTACCATTTAAATACTGTGGATATGATCATTTTACTTATATTGGAATTTAGGTTCGAATCGTAACTTTGCTCGGGTTTTTTTTCCACATTTTCCAACAACGGTAATTATAAACGCTAAGAAAGCAAAACATTAAAAATTGGCAGGGCTAGCTAAATTATTCAAACAATGAGGAAAGAAAACACACTTTCGTGATACGTTTGTGGATTGGAATTAGAGGTGGGCATTTTGGTTCTTTTGGACGTGAACATGCTTTCGGTTCTTTCGTTGTTTTGCAAACAGAAATATCTGTAAAACTACAGATTAATCGGTTGGTCTAATCTATTGATGGGTTATCCGGACTGGAGTCGTCTATCAACTCTGACTCCAGTGCGCAAAATTTGAATCCGACTCCG
>KI922014.1:3702-15773 GCA_000473525.2 Anopheles melas
GCCAGGAAATAAAGTTGACAAAAGTTGACAAAAAGTGACAAAATTTGACGTTCGCGAAAAAGCGTAAACAAACAGCTATTTGACGCAGTTGTGACCCATTGCTATGATAATAATGCTAAAATGCAAGATTCTAATTGATTTATGTACCTATTTCGTGCTTCTTAAACAAAATATTGATGATATTCAGATGTTGGAGCATTTTGTCGCTCTTTTGTATGTTTTTGGTGCGCCCACGAGAAAAGCTCTTTTTTGCAGTCGACAAACAATTTTGACAAAGTTGAAACATTTTTCAACATTTTGTCGCCTCCGTGGCCACACGCTAACAAAGTTCAAAATTTTTTCAGCATTTTGTCACCTCCGTGGCTACGCGCTAAAATTGATCGCTGTTCGCTTCAAAATTGATAGATTTTTTTTGCAATCTTGTGTTTTTGTCTGGAATTGACAATGTCCTAATGCATATTGCGATGCATCCTTCCAAGAAAGTCACTAGTTGGTGAACTTTAAAGCAACACCCACTGCTCTAGTACGCATGATCCACCTTGTCCATGTTCTTGTTTAATTTTTCGTTCGGACATTATATTGGAATACGCTACAGCAGCAGTAACAGTAGCACAAGAGCACGTAAATGAGAACTGCACACACGCGCGCGCTCTGGCCAAGGTCCTTGTGGACAGCGCACTTCTTTGCGAGAGGCAATTTTTAAGGTAAAACCAGAGAGAAAGTGAGAGTGAGAGAGATTATTTTAAAGGATAAACACGTCAAAGCATCCTTCGATGTGTGTCCTTGCACACACTTGGGCAATGGACAGCACTGGAACGAGCTTAAGGAAGCACGGGGTAAAGGGCGCCTCCATTGCGTCACGATCTAAAATCAACTTCAAAGTTTTTTGTGTTGGGTTTCATGAATCTTTCGTTGAGATTCATTCATATGAATCTTCAGTGATGAGTGATTCGAATCTCTAGTCAAATCTTCAAAGAATGATGATTTTTCAAAAATTTATGAATCTAAATATTCATGAATCTCCAAGGAAATCTCCGAAAGATTTACAAATCTGCAAAGATTCTTGAATCTGTGAGATTGGTAAATCCATTAAAATTTATGTATCTCCAGGGATTTATTATTATTTATGAATGAAGATTTATGATTTTCAAAATATTGAATTTCCTAAATCCCACCTAAAACAAACCCGTCGTGGGTTCAAACCTCGCATGGACCGTTTCCCCATAGCAAAACAAACTATCCGCCTGTGTGGTACTTTCCAATCAGTCTCGAAAGCCTGTATAGGATGGCATGACCAAGTAGGTAGTTACGCCAAGAAGCCGAAAAATAATCATAATGATCATAATGAAAAATAATCATAAAATAATCATTACGCCAAGAAGCCGAAATCTCAAGCTCTATGAAAGTTTAATCTTTCGAGATCTAAGAATCTTTTGTGACTCATGAACCTTTAGAGATTCATGAACCGTTCCAATCGAGATTCAGATTCATTGATTCATTCCAAAGATTCATTTAGATTCATGAATCTGAATCAGATTTACCCAACTCTAAAAGCTTTAAGTTGCAATAAATCAATACAATGCTTAATTGGGAAATAGACATTTGAATGTTTTTGAATATTTCAATGTGATTTAATATTTCAGTTAATAACTTGAAATTATATCACAACAAACGAGCCCCAACGTGTGTCATGGGAAATGATGTGCTCTTCGAGCCGACTCCAACTATTGTTAGTCCGATTCCGATTTTGTCAAAATGGAACCACTGGATCCGCCCGGAGTTGGAATCGTCCGTAGCAGCCCGGAGTCGTTCGGAGTCGTTCGGAGTCGGAGTCGTCCGAAGTCGGTCGGAGTCGCTCGGAGTAGGAGGCTTCCGGAGTCGTCCAGAGGCGTCCGGAGTTGGCCGGAGTTGGCCGGAGTCGGAGACATTTAGAGTCGTCCAGAGTACATGGGAGTCGACTGGAATCGGAGTCGCTCGGAGTCGACTGAAGCTGTCCGGTGCAATGTGCTTGTGATCAGGCTTTTCATTTCGATGTGTTTTTTGTCTTCTACGTGGGCGAGGCCGACTCCGGGCGACTCCGGATGACTTCGACTCTAACCGATTCCGCACGACTCGGACGACTTGAACGACTCCGAACGACTTCGAACGACTCCGGATGAATCCGACTCCCAATAACTCCTGACGACTCCGAACGAATCTGCATTTTTGCCAACTTTACCCATCACTAGTCATGAGGCGTATGGATACGCAAATTAAAAAAATGGGTTGAAATTCCTCCAAGTTTGTGTTAATATTATTTTTTCCAAACAATTGGTTTAATTTGCTTTTAATGTGTTTACAATGTTTAGAATGAGTTGATAATCAATATACGTATAATGAAAAGGATGTGTTGGGGCTTTTAAACCAATTTTTCTGTATGCCCATATGGCCCCAATATTCGCATACTTCACAGCATTTACAGAGAGAAAGCAAAAGAGGGAGCAGCGAGTAAGAGAGAAAGGATCCAACGGTGAGAGAGCGAGAGCGGAGTGCTTTGCAGCACTCTGCTGTTACACTAACATCCTGGCCGCGAGCAGCACCACGGTCCGGCCGACTCGGTACAAGCTTGCCAGCCAGCACGCCAGCCCATTCATTCATTCATGCACACGCCGTTCGTGCGCGGCTTTGTAGTGTGTCTTCACTCCACTGCTGCTGCTGCTGCATCCCCCGGAGTAGAGGACGGCTGGAGGAAGTGGCGGGACCGAACAGTGCGAACGGAGGGCGGGCAGCAGCCCAAACAGAGTCCTCTCTAGAGCAGATACACTCGCGGGTGCAGTGGAATTCAAAGCGATCAAAGCTAAGGGATTTATCTTTAAAAAAACACGGGAGAGTGAAAGCGAAGTGCTTGCGTGTGTGTGTGTGTGTTAGGGATCAGGGATCATTTGGATCTTGTTGTGTGCGTGTGTGTGTGTAATTAGAAACGATTTCTACCGCAGTATGTGCTCGGGTCGGCAGCGGCCTCTAGTGGTGTCTAGTGTGTTGGGGCCTACTGCTGTTGCTGCTGCCATTATCCTGCCGTGTGCCAATCCGTCTGCGTGTGTGTGAGACGAGTGGGTGTGTGGATGTGCGTGCTTATGATTCCTCTGCCTGGTGGGTGGCTCCTTCATCTCGCTCACGCTCTCTCCACATGTGCTGCGCTTCCTAGTAAAACGTGCGTTGCTCTCTCTGTGTGTGTGAGAGTGTCTTTGTGTGTGTGTGTGTGTGTGTGTCCTGGACTGGCCCGCGCGCCGAGTAGCATCTCAAAGGGGTGGACCATATAACTGTGCTTAAGCAAGAAGTGGAATAAGCAAGGATGCAGCGTGCAGCACGGGGCGATTGAAGTTGAACGGGAGTTGAACCACAGCTTGAATACAGCTTGAGCGTCCTCCCTCAAACCCTGCAGCTTGCACCAAGATCACTCCGTGAACAGTGTTCGAGTGCCACCGTAGTGCTGCGGAAGGCCTCCAAGTGAACACTTTGCAAGAGAGGCTGGGAGTGTATGTGTCTGTGAAACAGCGCTTCCGCAGCGTCGTGTTGTGTCATCAATCAACACACAGTCCTGCCTGCTGCAAGGAGGCTCATCCAATCAAAAAAGCATCTACCACCCACACTGCGCTACAGAGAATAGGAACATCGACCAGGAGCTGCAGAGCCCCAAAAACACGAAAACCTAAAAAAACACATCGCCCCGAAAACCGTGAGGCCCCCGGGAGCCTTCTGCCGACAGCGACAGCCAACCGTGCACGGGCGGGACTGGGAGTCACCATCCAAGGACAACGAAGATGAACACCGTCCAGAGCACGGGCCATGCGACCGTTCGGAACAAGAAGGACTCGCAGTTCGAGGTGAAGTGCAAGACAAACAAGAATCCGGCTCCCAACTCCGCTTCCCGCCCTTGCCCCCCCTTTCCCATCTACCGTATAAACTGTCCTCTGTGACTATCTGCAAAAGAGCTTCTGCTCTCCTCTCTCTATCTCTCTATCTCTTACTCTCTCTCTCTATCTCTCTCTCTCTCTTTCTCCCTCCATCTGTATCTTTTTCTTCCTTCCTCTTGTTGCCGGAGCCGCCTTCCTGATGTGCCCGGCAGGGTGCCGCGGATGGGGTGCCCCCGAGATCTAATCACTCCTGTTTTTTCCTGCTATCCTTGTTCGCTCCTGCGTAAGGATGCTGCCGCTTTCTGCACGCCTACTTTCGTCCCCCTCTCGGTCCTCTCACTCCATAAACCATTCCTCCCCCCTCCCCACCACCATGAAGGGCAGTCCTACTACTTAGTAATACTACTAACAAACCACTAACTTACTGCTCAGCTCGCTGTCCCAGCTGCCTGTCCTTGCTTACCTGTGCTAATTTTAGTGCTCGTCTAACGATCCTGCCCCCCCCCCCCTCAAAAACTCTCCAACACTGCGTCCAGGGAAGGGAGGCGAGGAGAGGCTCCTTCCCTGGCGCCCTCAACAGCTACCCCATGCGTCTATTAGATGAGTGCTGCTATTAGTGGCTCGTTTTTTTTAGAAGTGCTTCTTCGTTTCTCGCCTTTCCCCGCACACAAAATCAACCCAAACAACAACACTGATAAGGACAACAAGACACCGCCGCAATCTACACCGCTCACCACACTGTTGCCCTGCTCTTGCCCTGAACAAGAAGAGAGAAACAGAAGAAGGAGCAAAAAAACAGACACAAAACCGATGGAAAATTGGAAACAAAATGCAGAGCAAGCCCAATTGTGTTGCCCTCAACCTCAATCCTTTGTAGTAAAACACACACAAAAAAAACAATGCCATAACCACACATACACAATCTGTGTGTGAGTGTGATGAATGTGGGCCGTAAAAGGGATTAGGAGCAACGAACGTGCCCAAAATGGGAAAATCGTACCATGGCACATTAACCTATTACTCGTAGGAAAAGCGCGCGTGCTGCCTTCCTCTTTCCCTTTCTCTTTCTCTCTCTCTCTCTTTCTCTCTCTCTCTCTCTCTCCCTTTCTCTTTTCCTTCCTTTATATCCCTCTCACTCTCTTGCTCTACTTTCTCGCTCTGTCCTATGCCCTCCTAACCTCAATTTCCCGCTGCGCAAGTAACACATTAACCGTGATAATTTAGTACACAGTCAACATACACACATATCCTGGTACATCCGTGCACACATACTTAAATAGTAACAATAGTAAGCAAAAAAACAAGCGCTGGCAAACCTAAAATCACAACAACATTACCAATAACAACAACAACATTCCAATCAACAACTACAACAGCAACAAGAACAACAATAGCAACTACAGGAGCAATGCAACAACATATTTCCCAACACACGAAGAAGAAGAAGAAGTAGTAGTAGTAGAAGACGCGGTTTAGAAAGTAACGAAGGAAAACTGATCGCTCTTTTCTTTCTCTCTTTCTCTCTCTCTCTTTCTCTCTCTCTCTTTCTCTCTCTCTCTCTCTCTCTCTCTCTCTCTCTTTCTATTCTTTCCCTATTTGTAAACTAACTTGTACCATTCCTACTCTGGACCGAACCACTCGGTGTTTCTCTCTCTCTGTCTCTCTCTCTTTTTCTTCTCTCTCTTTCTCTCTCTCTCTTCGCTTTTATTCTTCTGCATAGGAATTAACTGTCTCTTCCTCGGAAAAAAGAAATTGGAGAGGCATTTTTATTGCGCTTTTAGTGATCGCTGCCGTATTGGGGCTAATTGTGTTTTCCATTCTACTTCTATCACCAGGTGCATTGATATCTTTCTTACGTGTGTTTACATGTTTTCTAAATATGCCAAAAATAAAACCCCCCGCCATCCTCCCATCAACTATAGAACACATATAATTGATGGGCAAAAAGCAAAACTACCTTCACAGAACAACAGTCACAACAAAAAATAAAAACCCTTTCAATCTCTTCTAACGTTTCTAACGTTCCTCACATCTTGCTATTTGTTGTCACGCGCTCGCACACACACTTATAGCTCTTTTTTGACACGTTTTTTTGTTGTTGTTGTATTTTTTGGTAAAAATTTGATTCGTTTGTTTGTTTGTTGTTCGAAGCTTTCTGTTTTTGTTTTCTCTCTCGCTCTTTTTTTTTTCTTTCCATTCCACGATCCTTCATACAACGCCCACTTGTTTCATCTTTTCGACTGCAAAAATGACCACATACGATTGCACGAATGAATGTGTGTGTGTGTGTGTGTATGAGAATTTTAAACGCTCGTTTGGTCCCCTCCTCCCCCTTCTCCCTCAATGGAATTCTTCTGCTCGGTCAATTATGCACTTGGTTGTCCTCTGCAATGGCTTTCACTGTTGCTTTCAGTGTGCTTTCGCTTGGTGCAACAAAAATACAAACGTTCGCTCGTTCTATTTGGGGTTGGGACGATATCGACCGCATTGTGCTGCAGTGGTAAACAGATGAGTGTGTATGTGAGAGGATATTTTGGTTTTGGTTTTGCTTTTCTTTTGCACCTACACGTTGCGTTTCCAGTGCCCATTACTAACCTTGGGGCGTTGAATTGTAAATTAAATGTTCCATCCGCATGGGTCCCGGGTGTGCCGGAGGGATTAGGTTTCACTAATGCCACTGTGGTACCACGCTGACGTCATATTGCCAATTATCTGCCAGTGTATGCCGTAGCAAAACGGCTCGAAAGCACACCTTAGTGCGAGAGCTTTTATCGGTCGTTACTGCTAACTGGAGTAGCACGTTTGTTCCCACGAGAAGCTGTTTGTTCAAATCCCAGTAGATGATAAAAAGGACGCATGCTAGGTGATGAGGGAGGGAGAGAGAGAGAGAGAGAGAGAGAGAGAGTAAGAGAGATTGTGTGTTATGTAGGAATAGCAGATCATTTGATTATGATGATTTTTTTTAATTTATTTGAAACCTCAATTAAAGAGTGCTCGCTGCGAACTAAGTAAAAAAATGTCGATTGTTTCCATGCGGAGAGTTCTTTTGATTCAGAGGAGTAGTTTCTTAGTTCGTCGCGGAAGTTGTAAGCTGGAATGTCACCTATCCAGATGTCACTGCAATTATCAACATTCCGAGGCAATTTGGTTTGTCATCCGATCTCATTAGCTAATCAAAATTGTTTGTTCATTTCATCAGCTCGCTTCACGCAGAAGCATTCTCATTCCTCCGTTAGGCATTGAAACTGACATCGCTGGAAACACACCGAAATGAAAACTGTCGCTCGATGTACCACCCCATTGCGACCACAAAAACAAAACCATAATCACTCTCATTTTAAAAAATGGACTAAGCCATAGATCGACTTTCAAACCGTTCCGTGTCCAATGTTTACTTCTTTGTGCGTTGCCTGTGTTCCGCTACCAGGCTGGTTGCTTTTCGTCATGTTTCGTGTTGCTTTTCTTTTGTTGATGTACGTATATGGCCAGCTTGCCCACCTGGTGGGCTTCTTCATCAGTGTCTAGTGTTACCAATTGCAATTTTAAATTGCAATACTAAATCCGCTCAGAGTCGAAGTCATTCAGAGTCGTCCGGAGTCGTCGGGAGTCGTCCAGAATTGGCTGAAGTCGGAGTCATTCAGAGTCGTCCAGAGTACATGGGAGTGTACCGGAATTGGAGCCGGTCGAAGTCAATGAAATACATTTTGCGAGTGCACTTCGTATACAGGCCATTGTTTGGAAGGCCGGCTCCCGCCGACTTATGACCACGTCGACTCCGGAGGACTTCGACTCCGGACGTCTCCGATTCCGGGTAGCTCCGGACGACTCCGTCTCTGGGACACTCCTGAAGACTTCGGACGACTCCGGACGACTTCGAACGGCTTCAGACGATTCCGAACGACTCCTGATACTGGGCGAACCTACCTTTCGGAGTAGGTTTCGAAATCATCTGTGTCGGATCGGAGTCGACTCTGAATATATGCCAACTCTGAATATATGCCAACTCTGAATATATGCCAACTCTACCCATCACTAGTCCGTAGTAGCGCACAAGTGCCCTTGAGTATTGCCGATTCCAATGAAAGCAACCAAAAGCCAACACGACCTAGCGTAGGTTCTTTAAAGCAGCAAAGAAGATAGCTAAGAAGATAGCCAAGAATAAGATGAAACAAAAAAAAAACATCACTAATGATACATTTAAAGTATGTGTGTGTGTGTCAATGTTTCTTTATATCCGCTTCATCCGTCTCAGTTATGCATCTCCTGTTTTAGTTTTAGTATCAAAACACATCACACGTACCACTCTATCCCTCTATCTATCTCTCACTATCATGCCTTGATTTAGTGTACTATGTTCGATGTGTGTGTGTGTGTGTTTTGTACGGGGTTTCTTTGCTTTACCTCTTCGTCCCGGACCATTGTTTCGCTGCTATGCTCTTCTAACCCAACAAAAACGAACTCCTCCCACCCCCTTCGAAACCTTCGTCTTCCGTAGAGATCGAAAGCTCGAAGCTGCACGGGCGTCGAATATCGCTGTACGATATCAAATCGGGCCGGTACGAGTGGAACACGCAGAACGGTTCCTGGATCAATCGTAAGTGGCTGTTTGTGTGTATTTGTGTGCCTGTTTCTGTTTCTCTTTGCGCTCACACATCTCCATGTCCATGTTTTCCTGTTTTGCGGTGGCGCCCTCTACACGGCAACAGGGTACGAGTATGTGTTCATCAACGCGGAAGGTGGCCTGACGGCACTGCAAATCACCCGCGATGGCGGCTTCCGGTTCGAGGTGCTCATGAACAATGCCACCTTCGTGAGTATCTTTGCAGCATTTCTAGCACAACAACAAATATTAGTACTACTACTAACGTAAACACTCCCATCCCAACCGGCAGCGGCAGCTCAACGTTGACAGCTACGACGTGTCACCGGATCGGAACTTTGTACTACTGTACGCCTCGAACGGAAACACGCAGCGCTACAATCGCAGGTAAGATAGTCTAAGGCCTCAGCAACATCGTGCTGTGCAGGGTGCACACTATAGAAGACTCTCCTCCCTTCTACTACAGCTACTACATCTACGACCTAGCCGCTTCGAACGTGTTCTCCCTGTCGGTGAAAGAATCGGACACGACGGCACCGCAGCTCCAGCATGTCCTGTGGGCGCCGGTGGCCTCGAACGGCTCGGGTATGGGCGTTGGTGGCGAAAAGGCGATGTCCGGCCAATCTTCTCACTCGTCCTCCGCTGGCTCGACTGGATCGTCTGGGGCAGGCTCGTCGCCGAGCTTGGGCACGGCCTCTTCCCAGGGCATCGCGTATGTGCATCAGGGTGACATCTATTACAAGCCACGCGTACAGTACGATCTTATCTGCCGGATCACCACCAGCGGTAGGTTTCGATGCTGTGCGTCTGAAGTGTGCCGGAAGGGACGTGATTTATCTCTGCCCGATGGGAGATACGTCATTAGTTCGCTACTGCCATAAACATTCTCTCTCGACGTGAAAAGTAAAATTAATCTGCTGTCAATAGCATGTCACGTCCTGCCGGCTTTTGCAAGTAAATCATTTCCCTTTTTTCGTATCTTCCTTTGCCATGGTGTCCCCGCATGGTTCGCGCAGGACGGGATGGGCCCGTGCTGAACGGTGTGCCCGACTGGCTGTACTCGAACGTGCTCGAACTGAAGGGACCGTCATTGCTTTTCTCGCCCGACGGCCAGTATCTGTCCTTTCTTTCCTTCAACCTGTCCAGCGTTCAGGAGTACCAGTAAGTATGCGCTCGGCGAAACATCAATCTTCCTCTAACCAGGTGGCAGCTTCTAACCGACTTCTCAACCCCTTCTTCGGCCCAACCCCAAAGGTATCTGTGGTACGGTGATGGGCAGCAGTATCCCAAGATACACAGTCTGCGCTACCCGAAGGTACATGCGGCCAACCCGAACGTGACGGTGTACGTGGTGCATCTGGGCGTGCTGAAGTACATCTTTCCGAAACCGGTCCACGTGCCGGCGTACATCCGGTCGACCGACAGCTACGTCGGTGGGCTCAGCTGGCTCTCGCCGACGGAGCTCTCGGTGACGTACGCGAGCCGCAACCAGAGTGTGGCGCACGTGCTGCTTTGCCGGGCACCGACGTTCAGCTGTGTGGAGGTAAGGAAAGGACCGTTCGCAATCGGTTCGGTGCTTATTTAAACGATCAATAACTGTCCAGCGAAGCGTGTAAGGATGTTTTTTTCGATATTGTATAAGTCTTTCTTAATTTTTTTTCTGAATATCTAAAAGAAGAAACTTTGTATAATGCTAGGATCTGCGAGGTTTTATTTTATGGCCTGATGTCACATGAACTTGGATGAAACTCCTCCTTTGGGTTGTTTTTGTTATGGACAGTGATAAGCTGATTGAAACTTCGACGAATAGAATACCTCAATGCTACAGAATCATGCGATTCTGGTAGGAATACTGGGACAACAATTTAAATCTACATATAACAATGGTTTGAATACCGGGACCGGGAGATTTATGCGAAAGATTAGTATGCGAATTTCCAATTAAAGATTGCTGGTTTAAGCATCAGTAAAACTTCTGTCCAGAAGTTATCAACTATGAGCTTTTGGAGTCACAATACCCTATCAAATCTTAACACTTTAAGCGCCGCGTCATATGAATTCGCATGTTGGCTTCGCTCACCGTTCACCTTTGCATCTGGCGCTCAGTGATTCTCTTGAGAACGAATGAGGAAGGAAAGAGAGAAAGAGAACGACATGTGCTACGCCGCTTATCGCAATGAATCAAAAGAATGATAACCATCGCACGAGAAATTGTCGCTCTCATTACTCTCTTGCCATGCACAACACTCTCACTCAAAAAACTGTGTGACATTAGACCGGCGGTCAAAGTGTTAAGTAATTTATTGCAGATCGATAAATCCCCGAAGAATCAGTCATTCAGATTTCGAGTGCCATTATTTACTTACTTACTAACTTACTTATACGCTTTGCGGTCTTGGCCTGCCTCAGGAGTGTCCGAAACCGCTCACGGTGAATTACACACGCTCATAGAATGCCATTACATATGAAAGTAAAACGAGACTGCTGTTTCTATATCGATAAACACTAACACTGTTCAACAAGGAAATATTGCCAAAAACTGCAAGTCTCCGCGGGGAATAGAGGGATAAACGAAATTCTAGAGAAAAACCTTGGTTATCATACGTTACGTCAAATGTTACGTCTAACCAGTGTTATAAAGTGTCTTGGAGTTTGAAAATGAGGGTGAACTGGATGAAGTAATACGGTTTATTGTGGATAACTTTAAAAGCACTTGGTTTCCTCACTCTTGAAAAAATAGATATTGTGATAATGAATCTACGATTCTAGCAATATGCCTAAACACAGTAACATGAGATGAATTGAATTAATATTGAATATCAGCGTTGCTTTATATTTGAATCAGGTATTTAAAGGCATTTTTATTCATAAAAGGCCTAAATGAATCTTGCAAGGCTTCAAAGTTCCACTTCAAACTTACACTCATGTCGCACAGTATTGGAGCTACAATATGTGTGCACGCATCAGTTATATCTGACATTACTAAATCAAAACAATATTAATAACAAGGGCTTTTAATATTACCCGACTGAGTAACACTGAACCCATCCAGCAAAAGATGCTGATGGAGTAAGTAAATTTGTATCAAGAACTAACCGTAGTCGTACCCTTACAGACCGTGTTTTTTTGCAATATGTATTCCATGGAAAGATTCAGTAAACCTGACCATGAGACAATAGTTTTTGAAGTTAAAAATGGAAAATAAAAAAGAACATTTGAGACTTTCGAGGAAGCTATTGATACTAACTACTGTCAGTGTGTTGTCCGCTGGTATCATTGGAACTGAGCTCAAATGGTTATTCTGCAGGCTGGGTAAACATAGCATGTATTACTGGAGTAAATCTGAACCTATTTCTAACTCTATTTTCTTGTGAGTCTCAAAGCGGCCTTTTGCGATGACAGTGTAGTTTCATGAAGGATGACGAAGGCAGGAATAAGCAGAAAAAATAGTAAACATTCAGGAATAGTTATTTGCAAGACATCTGCGTCCTTCTTGATTCATCATCATCATGGCTGATCATCATTTCATTTCATTTCATTTATTAATTCAATATCCGCCATCAAGGCTAAATAAAGCA
>AXCO02010968.1:0-10601 GCA_000473525.2 Anopheles melas
TGGGTTTATTGTGGCGTCCGTATTCTGTGCTTTCACGCAATGAAACGCACTCATCGTTGGTGGCCGGTGACCTAATAACCGGTTAAACGCTCGCTGTAATGGTGCATTAACAAACAATTTGTAATGCTGTATGGATGCCATTCCTCCCGGTATCACATTCGGCAGGGGGAAAAAACAGGGACAACTTTCTCACTACCACTGGTTCGATCGGGTGGCCGCAACGGACGGAAGCACAATTCGTCTCACATTTCCAACACACTTGTCGCGGTTGAACATTTAAAACAAAGCAAAAACAAAAATTCCAAGAATCTTGAAAATTTGTCCCGGCTCGTCCCTTGGGCTTTTTTTGTTGTTGTGTTTACTGCTGCCCGGATGACCCACATTAAGCGGACATTAGCGTTTCTATTGCGATGTTTAATCTTTCTCCGTCGCCACGCTATAAACGCTGCATCAAATCGAACCCGGCAAGAGGGCCCGTAGCACGCCTCCTCGACCCCGGTTGGGTCTTTTTTTGTTTTCGAGCGGGAAGCTGTTAAAAATCGTACCATCTCGAAGAATGCCACTTTTTGACCTCCCCACGCTTTCGTCACAGTTCGGCAGAGACAACGGCTGGCTGGGCATGGTTTTGTTTCTATATGCTGCTTCCATCACTCCAATTCGGATTGTAAAAGCTTCCCGCAGGCGAATACCGCCGTTTCACTCCCAACCTTGACAGGCTGCTACCCTCGGGCGGGGATTCGAATCCCGCACCCCGAAGGCCCACCCCACGTGAATCTGATGTCCCGATGCATATAAATTGAAAATTAACTTCATTTATATCTCGAAACCGATTAACTGAAAATGATAGCAAACGTCGCGATCTCCCTTCCACCTTGGCTGGGTGTGCGTATTTTCGGGAGTTCGGAAACCACCGCCTCCCCCGAAGGCTTCATCGAATCGAACGTCAAGCACAATCGGCAGCCACCACGGTCCACCACCGGTTTTATCGCATTTCACCATGAGTGTGTATGTGTGTGTGTGATTGGTTTGTTTTTATACCTTTTGCTTTCTTGCACGCGTTGCGAGATTAATTGATTGATATTAATTATTTTCTTACGCACAATCCATCGACGGTCCCCAACTCTTGTGCTGTGCCGGCGGGCAAATCGCACATTAAAACATTCCCCATCGATCGACATACACAGACGATCGATTAAATTTCTACCATCTATTAGCTGATCCGCGCTTTCCGCGCCGTACAAACGCCGCACCGCACAGGAATTGAGGTTAAGCGACACTTAAAATCGCCTGCATCAAGTGCAACATTTTTGTGCCGATTTGCTTTTAATCCACCGATGGATGGCGAGTACATTGCAGATTTTATGATGCTGTCGCATTTCCTGCCTATTTCCCACCATGCCCAGTTTAAAGCGCTTTTAAACGATGCGTTATGTGTTCACTCACGCAGCGAGTTGCTCGCGCCACATTGGCAAAAGCGGTTTAGAGCCTTGCTGTTAAGACGACGCGACCAAACGCACATCGTTTTTATGGCGTATTTATTGAATTTCTAAGCAGCGGTCTCGTCACTCGTCCGCAGCAATGCCAGATTCCAATACCCGCTTTGACAGAGCCTTGGAATATCTTCATCCCCACACAGACACACATACGCATACACCACCGCGGTGGTTAACGGTTCGTGCGGAGACATAAAGTACAATCTTAACGAGATGTGCACAGGACGCTTATCGAGGTTTGCGAGCCAGCAAGATTGTTGTACAGTGTTGCTCCCCGCCCAAGTGCGCCCAGTGTAAGCTGCTTTAGGATGGCAAATATTGCACCACCCGCCGGGCGCAAAATGGCAGCGTGGTATTACATGTGGCCCTGCCTCCAACGTCTCCGAGGTGATCGACATTAGTCTATAAATTTGTCAAATTAATTTTAATTAATTTGTGTACTCTTGAGGAGATCAAGAAAGAGAGAGCACTATGTTATAAGCAAAAACAAACCTGACTCTGACGGATCGATATCACAGCCAGTGCCTCTGGCGGGGTATCGATATACACCGATTAAGCGACCTTTTCGGGCCGGGAGATCTTTAAACCGATCGATCGATCAAATGGTCCCCCTGTCGGGCGGTGTTCCGGCATAATTTAATGAGACCCCGGATGGGATGGGGTATAATTTTCACATGATTATTACCTAGTCTTCTTGTCCCGTGCAAGGTTCGGCAAACGGGCACTGACAGGGCACCAGAGCTCGGTCACGAAAAGGGGGTCGTCCAAACGACGCGATATGGATCGCGAGTCCGCTCCGGCACGGGCAAAATGTCTCACTCGACCTCTGCCCGGCCGGGCCCCGGTCGGTACGCAAATTCGTCGATCGCCGTTTGCCCGCTCGGGGGCGTCTATCGATCAATCGAGCAGCCCGCCAGCACCGCGATGCGGTCAATCGGTTCTGCCTTACTTTCTCGTGCGGTCTGGCGGACAACGTTCAAGGGCTTGCTGCGTGCGGAAGTAGGCATTTATTTGTCTGTCTAATGCTCTACCCCGTCAGCAGACCGTTGCATTCCAATGCGCTGGGAGGTCTCCCGGTGTGGCTCATCATCCGCTCCATCCTCCAAAAAGGTTCTTGTGCGCGCCTACAACCGTTTGCTTTCAGCCTCTTTTCTTCTTCGCTGCGTACTGGGCTGGGTCGCAACATTGTTACCCGGCGCACAATAGTCCATCATTAAATCAATTATTTCCCACTGCACTGCCCCGTTTTCTCGCGGTCGCCCTCTCTGGTGAACCGAGGAACATTGGTTGACCGCTCGTTTGTCCCCCACGCTTGTAGGATGGTTTTTGGTGTAGGTGGAACAAAAGTTTGTTTAAAGGAATTTCTTTAAACCAAGCAAACGGAGCCATCGACCAGCGGGTCCGGCGGCCAAACAGATGCTCACCTACAATTCCACCTAACAAAGGAGTTGCAACCGGTAGGGCTTTGTTAGTTGAATTTCTTGCTAAGACATTGCTGATGTTTGAGAAAAAACAAGTTAGAAAGAAAAAAAAAACAGTACAGTACTTGGTCGAAAAGCACCATCGTCAGCGGAAGAGAAGAAAAGCGTTTGGCATTTTCAGACACAATCATGCCATTATGCAAATAGTTAGAGAAAACATGTCGTCCATACGGTGAGGCACGCGAGTAAGTGCCCTTAGGGACGGGACGAGGTTCGATTAGGGAGCAAACCGTTTGGGGAAACAAGCAAACATAGGAGATCTAATCGGGTTGCCTCGATTCCTTTGAGATCGTTAGTGACAGATAAGTTTTCACTTATCTCCGATGTATTGGTAACATAATCAGCCTGGTTTGTTAGCATGACTTATGCACGTGCAGAAGCTTGGAGGGCGTCTGATTCGTGCACTGTCATTCGTCATCGAGTGATGCCATAAAAAGAATGTTTGCTAAACCACTTGCTGCAAGACACTCATCAACGTGCGGCACGTTAATCAATGCCATTTCCGGCCGCTATTACCTGTACGGCCCCACACGACGCCAGCTTCAATATGGCCCTTTAAATAGCAGCAGCAGCAGCAGCAGCAGCAGCAGCGGTATGCTAATTTTATTTTCCCACCCGCATAAACACTCATTCAAGCGCGTAAAATAACTGTTTGAATAAGGCAACTTTTTATAAGCAACGCTGTTTTGTATCTCCCCCCCCCCATGGGTTGTATCTTGGGATCGTAAAAATTGACTCTTAGCCAAACAGAAAAAGACTCTTATCCTTCGCCACACAGCTTACTAAAAACTCGTGCGTATCTTCATCGGACAATCACCGGGCGGTGATTTATAACACCCTCCGCCCCAAGCGAGCCCGATGTGACCAAAGTGTCTCCGCTTCGGTTTGCCAAGTTTGCGAGAGAAAACCCGAACCCACCCACGCAACGCCACTTAATCTTCGAACTATACGCAACAATCGAGCGTTTCAACTGCTCGCTACTTTATATACAACCTTTTTTGCTTCACCAAACAAGTTCGTGAAGCACACTGCTCGTAGAATGTCATAATCCACCCGCAGGGAAAACGAGAATCAAACAAATAATCAGTGACGACGAGATGCCAAAACCGTCGCAAACCGAAGTTGCCCAGGCATAAGGGGGGGGTTGCTTTCAAAGCATTCAAAGTTATTCATTACAATCAACTCCTGCAACCAGTTGTCGCTTAAATGCAACTGCCCAATGCAGGCTTATGCAGCCTTACGCACGTACAAACACACACATACATATACACGCATACGCTACGCAGCCAATCAGGTGGTTTATCATTATTAGCGATTATTTATTGCACATTATTGAAATTATAATTTGTTCGTAAATAAGATTAAGCTGCCCTTTCCCTGCGACGTCTCCGGTACCTTGCGTAGAGCTTACGGGCGGTTTGTTCGTTTCTTTTCTTCTTCGTTTTGTTGTTGCTGCTATGCCCATAGTCACAAAGACGACGTGCTAACGGCATGACAACGGAAGGCTATCCCTACGGAATCGCGCATGGTGCGTAGGTTGCAACAAATGTGCGCGGTTGCGCTCGCCCGACTATGCAGTGTTTTGCTATTAATCCCCTTTTCTCCCCTGTCTCTCTTTCTTAAGCCTTCGTGTGGTTTGTTAATGATGATGATGAAGGTGGATAAAAGTGTATCTACCCGGCAACATATTTATGTCCGCCAGTGTAAGCTAATTAAAAGAAAGCGGCAGGCGAGCGAAAGGCCCAAGCGGTGCGGCGTGTGTTTATTATGATGAAGTTATCCACGGGCTTCAAGGTTCCAGCGGCAACCACGGTGCATCATGCCCAAACCAGCCGAACAACAGCAGAATGCATTTTACACTGGTGATAATGCCGATCGCTCCTCATTCGATCGAGATGCAATTTAGCTAGCCAAGGGGGGGGGGGGCGGAAAGAACCGTGCACAGCCGCCGCCGCCGCCGAAGATGAGAGAATGAAGCAAATATCGATTTAATTCAATAGCCATAAAGTTCTAGGAAATATTTCCCTGCTGCCCTTGCTACCAAGTTCGGTCGCAAAAAGGGGTGAACCGGGGGAAGATAGTGGGGAGTGGGGAAGGTAGTTCAATTTGTGGCGGCGTCTCGGGCGGGAAAAGAAATTTTGCCGTCATACTTACAGGTCCACTCCTACGCGCCCTGCGGTTTTGCGCATAAATCCGCAGTGTCCTCAGGAGGAGGGGTGAGTAAGAAACGGGAATGGTAAGGACGACTGCTCGTTTCCATTCGTTCCAAGGCGCCCCTGCATCAGACACACAACAGGCAGTGTGTGCCGGTACCATACCGGGAACCGTACCGGCTATAAACGGTATCGGGGAACCCGCATCATCAAGTCCGGCTGGGAGTATCGGTGGCCGGGGAGGGGGCGTAGGGCTTGCTGGCAATCCCGTTCCCTAGAGAACACAATGTGATCGGGAGGATGCGGAATGTCCAAGACGGAAGAGAACAGCGCGTGTGTTTGTGTGTGGATTGATTGGATTCAATCGATCCAAGACGGAATCGGGATTGAGACCACCGTACAGCATATTTCGATTGCGAGGGAAAGAGAGTCGCTGTCTCGGTACCGCCTACAGCTCCGATATGTATGTCCGTTACGGACGCTGTCACTCGACCGATCGGTCCCATCACGTCCCAGCGTCGGTATGGCGGGGTAATCTAATCGGGCTAAAGTAGATAGCTCTACCGTATCACAATCATTATAAATTAAGCCACAGCCTTGCCTGCGGTCCTCGGCGTGTGTTTCTTCCTTGCTTCGGAAACCGGTACAACCCCCTCCCGCACAGGGAAATCCCATACCCATGCCGCTTCTTTATCGATTTGCCTAATCGTGCCGCGATCAATCGATCAATCGAGCTCTCGCTGACGCCGTATCGGCGATATTTGATCAGTGCTAAAGGAAATAAGTCCTCCCCGTTCGATGCGACCGATCGGGCGCGTTCGATTGCAGAGTGGGCCAACTTCGTTGCACACTTAACACGGTTCTGGAACCGGGTAGAAGTATCCACTGAAACATTTCAGCAAAAAAAGAGAAGAATGAGACGGGAACGGTGCGATTGGTGCGATGGTTTTTGAGCGAACCGTGAAAAAGAGGAGCTAAACACGCGAAGATCGTCCGATTGTTTATGAAAGTTCGATAGAAGAAGACAAAAAAAGCTTCACTGCAAACTAGAACGCTGAAGTAGAAAGACATTCATGCCCGTTTTATCACCCCTGGGGACAAATAAACACCCAACATATTTTTTGATTATTTGATCCATCGTTAAAATTCTTCCGAATACAAAACAGAGCGGATTAAGATTGCAGCTGCATATAAGCAAAAAATATGCTTTAATCCTTTCAACAGCAATCCACCGAATGGAAGGAAGGAGGTAAAGCGCACGGCGCAATAATCCTCCGCTATCGAGCTGCGTGCAAATTTGCACTAGCATTAATCAGCGGTGTGCGGAAATTGATACTTTTCAGGAGTTGGCATTTGAAAATGCAACCAACGGCTATGCTACAATAAAAAAAAATGGAACAACGAAACACACTCGCAACGGATTACACACCAACGGCTTCCCATTTGCATATCGTCAAGAAAGGAAGGTTACGTTAGATGGCACACCAATCTTAAAGGCTTAAAATGCATGTTTCATGCTTGGCGTTTGTCATACCCCTTGCCAAAAGTGTGTTTCCTTTGGGGAGGGGGCAGCGTGTGTGGATATTTGACTTTTGTCGAAGAAATAGTATGCTGTGGGTTTGTTTTTCTCATCATTGCTAACACCGCGGGTGCCATCGGTAACGCTGCTGAGTGTTCCAACATAGTTTTCTAACTCCAGCCTAATTTACCCGTCCATTCATTTCCATTGCAAACGGTCCAAAAATTAATGACCATTTACCGTATGCATCTAGATTCGGGGGGGGAGGTCGGTGTCTCGCGCTCATCATTTGTGTGGTTTTTGACGCGAACGCGGTAACGGTCGTTTGTTTTCGACTCGTTCACAATGCGCATTGTTCAGCGCACAAGAAGTCGATCGCGGCCGATCATCGCTATTGCGACGGCGAATCGTTCCGTGCCGGATGGACAGCGAGCGAGCGCACCGGATTGCGTGCATTGACAGCCCGTCGTCCCGCCACCGGCTTAGAATCAAAGCCGAAGCCGGTTTAGGCAGGGAAGAGTTTGCTGGCAGTCTGCGGCGACAAAAATGCAAAATAGAACGTACTTAGAACGCGCACCGTCAGAGAACGCGGTGCGCAGCCAAACGCGCGGTTGACAAATGAAACACGGAAACGCCACAGTTTGCGCAACTCCTCACCGCGCACCGAGCGAGGGCTCGTTCCTGTCCTGTACGTTGTAGCCGCGGCTGCGATTTGTACGGAACGGAATAGGAACACACCGCCATGGTGGTCGTACGCACGATAAGCAGGCTCCCCAGGTGAATGGATCTGCCTTTGCGATGTGTTCGATCGGGTCGCGTCCCCGCTGCACGGTTTAACGTTCATTATTTATTTTTCAATAATTTAACATAAATTTCCGCTGATGGACACATAAATTATGTTGTACTTTAATGACGATCGAGCCAACGAGAGTAAGAGAGATCGGGTGGCTGGCATACACCCGGATTGTTTGTTGCTGTGTGTCCTCGTCAAGCAAACTGGAAGGCAGGTCAGTTAGAATCGAATGCAATCGGTGCACATCGGTGAATCTGCAATATGTAGCATGCACACGGCACAGGATGAACCGTCAAGCAGACAAACTGACGCTCCATTGACGGGCGCAGGAAGAAGATCATGTTGCTCTGCTCTGTCACGGACAACGGACCGGGAGTGTGGCGTAAAGGCTTTTGCCGTTAGGCAGCAGTGTTTAGTGCCGAGCCCTAAACATGGAAAAGCTCCATCTGCCGTCTGCCGTTCGGTGTGTCTTGCTTTCCCATTGCCTTGGCCGCTGTTCTGTTGGGACATTTACGCGCACAATGGTCAGAAAAAGGGTGGCTGCGGCGGAGCGGCGGCAATGGTGAAAAATAAAGCACACACGATCAGTTGCGGCAGAGTGATCGGCAAACGGGCACGGCAAGCCACACCGCTACAGCCTGCAGATAATGAAAGCGCGATAAAATTAGCGAGCGAGGGAAATATGTTGTAAAATAAATGTAATTGGATTTACGGGTATCGTGGTGGTCGTAAATATGGGACAAAGTTACGGCCTCTTCGCCTCGGCCACGGCCACAGCAAGGGAATCAGGGCAGGGAAAGGGAAGCAAACATTCCAGCCGACCGTTGACAGGTTGGAATGCATTACCGCGAACCTCACCTGCGCAATCGGCATTCGTAATTGCGACGGGTGAAGATGAATTTAATTGACACTCGTCGCGAGCAATGAATGTCTCCCTGCCCGCCATCAGCACTATCATTCTGGCCATGGCACTCTCGGCACTGTGTTGCGATGCGCGATCAGTTCGGGAGCATGGAAAATGGAACTTCGATTTACGGACACACGGACACTCACACACCAGTTTTGTGTCAGCTGGATGCATCATTAGCAAGCAAAGTTGATGATGATGATCATCATCATTTGTCCCAAAGTTGTCGGCACATTGGGCCCCGGAGTACAGTGCTTCATGTTGCTGCGCATTGAATGGTTTGCGTGAATGATAGGCATTAAGAAAGCTCCCGCCGGCGTGTCCTGGAACGAAAGCTCTCTCGAACCCCCCTCCGGGCGTTCCAGTCGCACCGAAAAGTTCCTTCCATTAATTGACTGGACCCCCGGCCCCGGTGTAGCAGGTTTCCCACTGCCCTCACCCGGCCAGCATAATATACACCGTTAGCTGCAAGCACCGACTGACCTGATTAGATCGACCGAGCCGAGTGAGTCACCGAAAGACGATCCGTAATTGATTTCTTTCTCGCTCCTTTTCGCTTTCGGGAAACGGCATCGAGTATCGGCATTCCTGTGCAATCGAACGCTCGGCGATTGAGTTATTACGGTTTGGTTTGCGGATCGGCGGCACCGTCATCGATCATATTTATCCCCGGCGGTCATATCATTCCCCGGCAGGTCCGGCCGCGAGTAGTATGTTTTGTTGCGTTCCGACGCCGACACAGATGTCGTAATGATGTTAATTGTACTGTAATCAAACGCTTCCCGCCCTCTTCGTCAGTGGGGAAAGCCTTTCGTTATGTTGTCGTCTGTGCTGGGCACGACGACAATTCACGTCGATGATTGATGCAACAACTTGCTCCCCATGTTTGGCCTGCTACACCCGATAAAGCCGATTTGTGGATGCATGCGCCTGAACTGACCTGCTGGATGATGAGCAAATCCCTTTTAAGAAACGATTTATTTCCGCACCGACTTACTGTCACAGACGCCACCGGGCATACGTTTCTAACCTGTAAATGGAACAACCGTCGTTTCTTCTTTCTCGAACTCTTCGAACTCCCAAACACCCAAGGGAAAGGTGTATCTTGGCCAACTCACCGGGGAGACTCAGCCGTCTCGGGAACAATTGGGTGCACGAGATGGTATCGGGGGAGAAAAAGAAATCAATTAACAAATGGCGCACCCGAAGCACACGGGTTTGATCGGGCGGCCGGCGGCAACAGGGACCCAATGTCAACCGCTTGATTGTGGCTCGGCCCAGAACCTAGAGCAAGTAGAGGAGAGTCAACCAACTGAATGGTTCTTAATCGCACCGCACGCAATCAAGGGGCCCGAGTGCTGGACTGGGCGGAAGGTGGCATTGGGACGGTCCGGTAGCTAGCCACCAGGACACCGTGTATCACGATTTTGATCCATATTTTCGTAACCCCATTTTCTGCGAGCGACTGTGCTGCGCTGTGTCGTGAATTGGCTTGCTCGTATCCTTCATTTTAGCGACGGACGGATTATGCTGCCATTTTGGGGCCTGTACGGTGCGCAACAGCCATTCACTTCCAGTAGGCCTTCCATGTTAGCCCACCTTTAAGGGGTGCGTATCGGGTGAGTAGACGGGTGAGCGTGTACGCGCCCGGCAGTGGCGATTTTGCCAAGCTGCGGTTGGCTCACGGTCTTGCGGCGGCCCGTTCTGGAGTGCTCTTGACCGAACACGGGCACCTTCTCGTGGCAGACGGAAATGTACGCTCGAGTTAAGTGCATGAAAGAAAGAAAGAAGTGGTTGGTGTCGTTTCGCACCGTACACTTGACTAGCAACGCGCCTGAGCTCACGTTATTCGCATGGAATTTCTTGCTAGGTTTACTTTCCGGCCTCTGAAGTTGAACATATTTTTGAGCCTATCTGCCGAACTAAATGTTTTAATGCAAATTATAAATAAAAACAAAACATAATGAACTGTAAAGTATATAAGTATACAGAGCAAATAACTAAACTGAATAAATAATTAGTAATATGAAGTATTATATCAGGAATAAAAAGACTATGGTAGAATGAATAAATCAAATTAACGGCAAACCGTACATTGATGTAAAATAAAAATGGAGTAAATGAGTAAAAGAATCAATGATCAATCAATGATCAATGAATATAAAAGCTAAAACTCTAGAAAAAAAAAAAAAAAAACAACTTCGGAGGCTGTTACAAAACGTTCATTTCATATATCAAGTTCTCAGTAACACGAG
>AXCO02010978.1:0-10661 GCA_000473525.2 Anopheles melas
GTGTGTGTGTGTGTGGGTTGCTTGTGTCTTGCTTTCCCTGCCGAGCGACTACGTATTTCGTGGTCAACTTTTGGGGCTTTTCGTGGGGGAGCTTTTGGGCAGGCGACCTTTCAGCGGACGGTTGCGTGATGATGACGGAAGATGTCGAAGCGGCCACATCCGACTCTCATCGGCACACTGCTGCTGCATCAAATCGGATTGCGCATGCTGCTGCTGCTGCTGCGCGCGGTGTAATAAAGCCACGGTGATGCTTCTCTGCGCCACTTCCCTCCACACCATGATCTCAACCGAACAGGAGGTTTCATTCATTTTCGGGGTGTTTTTTTGTTACTAGTTTAGAGCAAGCAGGGTAGGAGTCACTCGTCCGAGTAGGAGCGAGAGGAAGGAAGCGCGAAATTCACTAACCTACATTGCAACCGTACCCGCCGCGTTGCTATTGCGTACGGGCGCAACACGGTTGCGTGCCATTGCGCGTCGGACGGCAATGAACCCACGGCGTGAACTCGATGTGTGCGGTGCGCGAAAGATGCAACCGCGTGAAGCCTTCAACCAAGGCAGTGGCATTAGACGGGTCCGCAGCATCCCGGCAATCGGTACCGTTGCCGCAGCTGCGGGTGGTAGCTTGCGTTAGAGAATTGTTTTGCACCGCTAGAGAATGATATTGCGCCCGCCTCAAGCGGAACGCAATGCATAATCGAGCGATAATGACCTGCTCAGCTGACCTACTGAGAGGGCGATCGCTCCTGGGGGCTTTAATTGCATGCTCATTGCAAGTGCGTCTAAGCGGGGTGTGTTTGTGTGTGGGATCTTGAACGATCGTGTGGATGCATGTGTTTAAGCACGCGAGAATTCTAGATATTGGGGAGTTCTTTCCAAGATATTGACTCTCTCGAAGATCTTTTACCAATAGTTTTTTCCAGAGCATTCGAGCAGATGTTTGAGTTCAAATCTTTTCTGAGTAAGATATTCCAGTCAAGGGTCCCATTGACCAAAATCTGTGTTACTGACATTGGCTGCCATACATGACCAGAACATATTGAATTCTTCACAAATCATAACATAAAGAGTTCATGAAGAAATCAACTCACAGTTTACCAAGTTCACATTGGTCAATTCTTTATTACTAGCATCAAAATAATAAAAAAATCTCAACAACATCTTGGAGCCATGAAGAAGTTATCGCTATTGCTTCTTAAATCAACTTTTATGAGAGTAATTTTGAGCACTAAATCCTCAATTATTGATATCATGCTTCGGGTAATTTAAAATCATCATCTAAATTTAAGGTAAATGCGAAAGTCACGCAAGCCTTAAAGGTGCGCACACTGGACGAGAAGGCAGGTCCTCTTACCATGCAAATGTGAACGGTTGTCAACTGGTGTTCAGCCTTGAAAAACGTGATGCCCATAAAACCTCACAATCGATTGTCGATACTCCATACCTTAGTCATGTATGCACATCGTACCAGCAGCATTTAAGTCTTCTATCATGGTCTTAAAATAGGGAACTGTGGAGACTACGACTTCAAGACCCCAAAACCTGTCCTCATAGCTTTGCTGGTTAAGTATGATCTAGTTACGATCGTTTCTTGCTGCACAGCAATACTAAAAGGAAGATATTATGCAACCTTCACCACTAAGTGCTTTCGAACGAACCATCACAACACAAAGTCAGACAGCGTCCCGTAGAGCCACGCTTCCCCTAAAGCCACTGCCTGCAGGCCAATCCCTCCAAAAAGCCACACCACAAATCTCCCGTCCCGTCTAATTCTCGCACTCCCTTCCTTTCGTTTTTCATTAGCACCGTACGGCTGACTTAAGCCGCTCCGCTAGCTCCGTTTTTGGTGTCTAAGTTTGGTCGGTGCGACCTACTAAATTGCAAACAATAAACTTCTCCACCACAAAGCACACGTGTTTGTGTGTGTGTGTGTAGAGAGAAGTGAATGTCATCCGCGAACGAAACGTGTTTGGTGTGCTGGATCGATCTACATGGTGCCCAGAGGGCTTCATCTGAAGGAAGCCAGGAACAATGTGTGTGGAAAATACAATAATAGAAGCCAAAAATAGTAACATCAATCTCGGACCAACTAGCAGCTAGCTAGTGAGCGTGTGTATGGATGTAAGCTGTACTCAACCAGTTCATTAAGCCCTCAAAATCCCTGACATCGCACCAGCCTATGATCTCCCGCCACGATTGTTCGATGCTCGATAATTGTTCTCATCATTACACTGCCCCTGCATCTTTACAAAGTATGCCGCATCTCATCACCGCATCACGCATACGCACCGCCAAAAACACGACCAACAGTAACACCAAACAGCGGAAAGCTCTCGAAAGCGAAGGTTTTCCCACTAGCGAGTGCTTTGAACTTTTACCTTCAGGTGCGAGGTTTTGTGAGCGCGCGAAAAAGGCCAAAACCGGGCCGAATCGTACTCGCGGCACCGACGGGGCACAACTTGACCGAGTGAGCCGGTCCACAGACACTCGGTCAGTGATGTAGCGGACGCGCACCGTTGCCTTCCCTCCATCGTTCCGTTGCGCTCGCCGGAGAGCCGGCAATATTGCATAGGGGTCGAAAAACTTCCAAGGTTCCCCATGGTCAGTTCCCTGTGTGAGTTGGGGAGCTTGCAAGCAGAAATTCGGACCCCCAAAAGCAGCGAAAGATGAAGAAGAAATAAATTGTAGCGTAGTAACAGTGTACCAACATGGCTCCGAAAAAAAAAACCGGCTGTCGAAGATGCAAAACGAAACCGAGAGTGCGAACGGTCCAAACTACCGTTTTGTGCGATGGCTGGGACAGCCAAACATGCCTAAAAGCGGAACGCATCGGTCCGGTTTTGAGGGGCGAGACGGTAGGGGCCAACCAATTCTCCAAAAGCGTTCGGTTGCGTTGACTGCTCAAGGTGATTCCTTGTACCGTGTTTCTTATTTCTTGAAGTCTGTCGGGCGAATCAAGTTTTTTCCCTGCTCGTTGGTACTGGCCCGAGGAACTGGGTGGTTGAGTGGTGAGGTAGTAATCTGCACTCACCCCAAAAATAACCAATCATTCGAGGGAGGCTTTTTCTGCAGCAGGCGACAATGGGCGAGATCAGCAAGCCCACAGACGCGCGAGTTCCTCATTTTGGGCAACTGGTTACTCAAGAGGGCCGAACGCAGGCAATCAGTACCACAGAGAGAGAGAGAGAGTGAGAGGGCTGGAAAGGGTCAACAGCAGGTGACTTTTGACATTCTGAGACGCTCTGAAACAATCCGATCTTCAAGATGGCAGCAGCAACTCGTTGGACGTCATTGCACTGTGATCGAGCGATGAGACAAGAACAAGGAAAAGCTCAACACGTGTCGTGTCGTGTTGATTGCGAAACCTAGCGCCTTGTTGTTTTCTTCTTCTTCTTCTTCTTCTTCTTCTTCTTCTGTCACTCCAATTTAGTTCAACATTCACCCGCGCTTTCCCTCCGAAAATATAAAATCATTTGTCAGCCAGTTGGATTCGTTCGTTAGGCCCCTGTTGGCCTGTCAATCGGGTTGGAATGGAGTTTCGGTTGAGTTTGGTTCCCGAATTGGAGAATGTATGCCTCGGGGGCATTTTCTTCGAAGTTTTTTTTTTTTGCTGACACACCGTGCAAAACAATTACCGTCCGAGGCAGGATATTAAACATGTTCATGGGTTGAAGGTTTTATTTCAATTCGAAACTAAACGGATTTTGGACTGGAGATGTTTGGAATGAGTGGAAGTTTGAGATCATTGATCGATACACAAGGTTGTACATGTGCGAGTTCAAGCGACGAACTCCAATCGTCATTCCTCAGAATCTTTTGTATCAACCTACACACAAAAAAACGATATAAATCAATGTTGTTACAGCTCGAAACACCTACACCCGTTTTGCTACACACTTGCAGCCGCCCTGACGAACGATCACACTCGCCCCGATAGGCGATAAATTGCACGCAAAATTTGGAACACGCCACAGCGCCGCCCGTCCGTCCGTCACAGTCACGTGTAGTGGTCACGGCACGGCACGCATATTTTCGGCCCTCTGCGTCGACGCGGGTGCAGCGGTTTTGCATTCCGGTTGCGTGCACCCGTTGCGCACGCCATTGCGTATTCAAGCGCGCATGTTTCCAGGTTAGATCCGATACGGATTTTGGGGTACCTTCGCGCAACATACCGGACATTAGCGATGCATTGGGGTCGCAGCACTGTGATTGCATTTACCCCGGGTGATGTTTGTTTTATTTATTTTACACTTTAAAAGCGAGGGTTGTTTGTTGCTGCTGCTGTTGTTGTGATTGTGTGTGGCGCGTTGCACTCAATCTGTGGCGAGCATTACAACATAAGCTCAACGGTTCTTGGAACGGTATCAAGATTTAGTTTCCGAAGACACTCTTTTTTCCAACCGACCCATTAATTCAAGGCAAACTCCATCGTCCATTACACCTCATGCGTACGCACGCACACACAGTTTCTCGCTTGCGCTTTGCTTTGCTTCCTTACGCATCGGCGGAATGTCGTTGGTGCGTAGAGGCCCCGTTTCCTACACGACCGTTACCCAAAAAAGGATCACCGAACAAGGATGGCTGACCCTGTGGCTGTCTATCAGTGTGTGTATGTGTGTGAAGAAGAACCGGAGTTAAGGAAGCATCGGCTCACTCGCACCAAACCAGACATGTGAGACGTCATGCTGCTCCGGCTCTGCGCATCGTGTGTTGTGCGCAAGTGTCTGCCGCAGTGTTCGCGCGCTCTCGAACGCGTTCCGCAACTGCGCCGTGAGAGGAGTTCGAAAGCACATAAACAACGTCGAGCTATCCTTGACCGAGTAATCACTTCGGGTGCTTGACTCGAGCTCACATTGAGTGCGTTGCAATGGCGTTGGAAAGAGATTGTTGGCATCTCCGTTGCACCTACGAGCTTCGGAACCGATTTGTGAGCGGTTGTTGTGATGCGGATTGGCAACAACAGAAAAGGAAGGGTTTTCATTGCTTGTGTGTGTGTGTCGGTGTGTAGAAGGGGGAGGAGAAGGGTTCCTACACGCACACGAGGAGCTTCCAGCTCTTTCCACGCGTCTCCGGCCCTCTCTGTAGATCGAAGAATTCCAAAACGCTCTTTTCTCAAACATTCTAAAACAAAACCTCAAGCACTCAACCCTCGACGTGAACAGCAGCGCCGGCCGCACACACAGATCGCACCGCAGATGACATAAAGAGCCGTCACTAGGCCACTGCACTCAGCACCTACTTTGTTATACAAAACCATAGGTGAACAGAAGACAGGCTAGACGCAAATTTGCGACTATTCTTCCGTCCTCTAACTAACCCAGATACTTTCATCCCACATCGGCCGCGGACGTGTGTTAGAAGAACAAAGAGTCGTTAGTCGGATTGGGGACGTTGCACTACCATCACATATTCCGATGAACGATGACGAACGATGATACAAAGACATTCCCTCGTAATGTCGTTTATCGCTTCTGTAAGGTGGCAGTCATCTCTTAGCAAGACACGTAACAACTTAACTGGAAAAGGTGGAAATACTCTACTCAACATTCTCAGCATTCACAACGTCCGAATATTAAGTAGCCTAATTAAACGCTTCATTAAAGGGTTTCATGTTCCCTCCAAAGCGATATGAAAAATTTGCCCCTTCACGGGCGGGCATAGGGCGAGTCCCACGCCGCACTGGCCAACAGAATCTCACGCCAACGTGCCTGCCACGGGGTAAGTAATTCGCGTAATCGCAATGAATTTGTCAATGTAGCTAACCAACGTAACCCGGGTACGAGAACCTGACCCACCGCGCACCGTAAGGAAAGCCTTAATTTAAATGTCATTTTTACCCATTTATGACAGTAACCACCGAGCTCCCAGCCACCACCTGGTTGCCGTGTGAACGCGATAAGGTCTAGTGACTAGCACACCCGTGCACCTTTCGGTTATGACCTGCCGTACCAGGTGTCTTGCACTCTAAACCGAGCACTTGGACCACGCTTGGGCTAGGATGCATCTCTCGCACAGGTCGCATAGGTGACGGTGGTGGTCCAAACCATTCCAACCAGTGTACTACACCCTGGTTGTTGCGGTGGTGCGTTGGCGCAAAATCAGGGCGCTATCACGTGGTCCCGATCGCAGGTGAAGTTGCCAACGCCCCTAAGCTGATGCGCGCGCGCGCGCACACGCCCAAGGTGTGCGCTCTGTGGGCTAGGGAGGTGCAGAAGACAGCTAAATGGACGCCGCTTTTTCTGTAACGGTCCAGCGCGGGTCTCGCAGTGACCGAACATAACCGATGACATGTAGCCCCGTCGTAGTAGTTTCGTTCCCGTGTCCCAATCGATCGTGATTGTCCATTTATGGCACGGTTGCGGAGTCGCCGAAAGACTGCCAGATGCAATTGGCACTGTGCTGTGTGGCGTGGGCCTGGCGCCCTGCTCTAACACGGTAACTTACAAACGCATTACGCATTACGAGCGACAAACGTTCGGAGAGCACTTACACAGTGCTGGACTTGGTGCCCGCAAACGAGTGGGTTTTCAATTTCACTCCCGGGTTGAAATACAAGCTGAGGAAAGGGATCGAACAAAAAACGGGTCTAGGCACTTGTCGAATACACTTACAGACATTAACACGTGGTATTTTTTTAAGAGTTTCAAGAGGAAATTGGTAGCTGCTTGGAAGCCGAACATGATCCTCGCGCATATTCTCTGTCGAGCGCTGGTGATAAGACACGACCAACGGCTAGACTCCACGGCAGAAGCTGACCACAAATTCGTGCCTTATTTATTACATCATGAATCAATGATTCCCACTATAAAAGCCCCGGCAAACATTTGTCACCGGCTCATCCAGAAAGAAAGAAAAAAAAAACGAACCACACGTTTTGATCCGAGCAAAAGATGGTTCCCCATTTCCCGGGTGGAAAGTGAAACTAACGTCTTTGCTACTCTAGCATGCAACTTCCAGCTTCCAAGACAACATCCCGCCCCGACAATGCCCCGAGGTGCACTTGTTACTGGCGACTGATTTATGTCCACGCAGAGCCAACCCGAGCCGGATCGAGACGATCCTTCTCGACCCCGTTGTCAGCTTAGAGCTCGGAGAAGAGGCATACTCTTGTACTGTGAACCTGCGTCCTGCCACTTGTAAGTGTGTGTTGTGTGCCCATGTACTCGTTTCAAGGGGAAAGGACCGTCCTGTTTAGCGTTCTGTCCCTTTGCGCTGTCGTTACAGCAGTTGCTAACAGTTATTTTTCCTTCTGAGAAGTTCTGACACCGAGTTCAATACACTTCTGAAAAGGGGGAAGCTAACAAAAACACGCAATAACTCTACTTCCAAATAATTGCTCAATATTTTTTAAAACCAAACAAAGTCTTTAACATCTTACTTAACGTGTGCAATGTTAACAGCAAGAACGATGCATATTCTTTACCTCGAGCTCATCTCACTGTCTGCCAAAACTGCTAGCTATCGGTGTGTGTGTGTGTGTGTGTGTGAGGCAGGATAAAATATACCCCAAAACCACAAAATACTCTTCACAAAACACGCAGAGCAACAACAAAAAAGAACGAGGCCAACAAACTTGCCAAACAAAAGTTGTTCGCTTGCTGCTTCGGGGTCGTCGTCGTCGTCGTCGTCGTCGTCGTGTTCCTTCCTTCTTCGCTCCTTGCGGCCGAACCGACCGTACCGCTTTTCACCTTGCTTCGGGTAGCTTACCTTCATCATCATGTGCACTGAACGAGATTTTCCGTTCGAATTTAGCTAAAAAGGCTCCCCGGGGGGCGCTTCCAACAACAGCAGTAGCAGCAGCACTTTCCCACACAAAAATAAAGCATGAAAAACTTTCCAACCGGGGTGGAGTGGAGGTTGGAAAATAAATGTTTTCAATACCTGCAGCCAGGCCAGGATGCTCTCCTGCTGCTGCTGCTTCTTCACAAGAAAGAAAGGCAAAATCAGTCTTGTTCCTCTACCGTCCCGTCCCGATCAGGCGTTATTCTTGTTTCGGTAGGAGCCAAAATTTCACTCTTCCATCCACCATTTTCCTCCCAACAACAAAAAAGCCAAGTGATTTAGCAAAGTTTACACGTTTTTCACTCTTTTCCCTTCGCTTTTTTTTGCCGGTTGGTGTGTGTGTGTGTGTTGCAGTTTTTCCGCTCCCTTTCACGCGATGTTTGAAGAAATGTTTCATGCTGCATGCTTTTTTCTCTCCGTTTTTGTTGCCTGTCCCTCCCCACTCAACCCGATATCCAGACGGGATATACACTTTATTTTCGCCTCTCCCGGGCAAAAGTTAATCAAATTCCGCCCCAACGATGATGAAAGTGTTGCTCTAAACTCCCTTCCAAAACCCAGTAATACCTCCTGGGTAAGGGTGGTGAGTGTTAGTGTAGTACTAATTGGATGACGTTTCACGGATGGGGCCGCGCTCGCTTTGATTCGGATGGTCAGCTTTATGCTCCGGTACGTGCAGTACGTGACCAATTGATCTTTTTTTTTTGTTTTTTTTTTGACGTTTTCTGATGAGACTGGTGAAATACCGCTCGTTATGGATTTGCGAAACGCTCCGTACGTCACACACGTCAACATGGTCGAGTACATCCGCGCGCGCACTCACACCATAACTTCCCAGTCAATGGGCGTCGTCTTGCTTTCCTTTTGCTGCTCCTCAACGTTCCCGCTGTGTGAGCTTCAATGAGAAACTGATTGACGGGATTGACTGATCGGGTGACCATCGGAGACAGCCACAAACACACACAAACGCAACAAAAAAGCTCCTTAATCTAGACATCCTTCCTCGGATGGTCGTCCGCGAACGCTCCAATCTCCGCACCGAAAGTTTGACTGATTGACAAAATGATAATGCCATGTGATGATAGTACAGTGTTTCGAGCCCTTTCTTTCCACTACGCCACTACGTCCCAACAAGCGACCGATAAATCAGTCAATCTGATCGATTGGAAGGGTTTGAGAACCGTGTGGGTGTGGCGCGGTTATATGTTCATCGCTCGCCCCGGGAACAAGCTGTCCAGGGTGTTGCACATTCTACACATGTGTGTGTGTGTATTGATGGCCGATTGATGGAGTTATAAAATATATCGCCAACCCACCCACACCCCACAAACGCTCTGTGTCCAGAGCTGCTTGTCCCGCAGTTGCCGGAAGAACTTCGGAAGCAGCCGAGACGAACTTTATTACATCACCCGCCGATTACGCTGACGATGGCGTCGGGACATTGTATTGATGAGCATTCTGAGTGTTCTCTTCTTGCTTATGTTCCCTGTGTTCTTTTTGATTTCCTCTCACACCGAGAACTTCCCTCTTTGATGGCTTACAAAATTAAGGATGTTCCATCATTTCCAGCGTCGCATGTCCTCGGGTGGCTTGAGCGACTGTTGTGTCGTGCGTGGTAAAAAACAGACAAACACAAGCGAAATGACGACATGGATGATCTTCTCGATTGCCCAGTGACACTGGCACTGGTGATAAAAATTCGATTTAGCTTCAAGCGATGATGATGTACGTACGCGTGGATTCTTCGTGTGAGACTGGTAAAACGTTTCAATTTGAAAAGTGCATTGTTAGGAATTGTTATAAGTGGGAAATCTAACTTCAACTGGAAA
Organism: Anopheles melas; assembly: GCA_000473525.2. Taxonomy (NCBI): domain Eukaryota; kingdom Metazoa; phylum Arthropoda; class Insecta; order Diptera; family Culicidae; genus Anopheles; species Anopheles melas. Next base: position 9,609 of record AXCO02010978.1, read on the forward strand.
GAACATTCCTAATCTAAATAGAATTTAGAAAGAATGTCAGAGACACACCAGGAGTTCCTTCTTGTAGACTTAAAGTCTTAAATTCAAAACCCCCAAGAAGATAGTATCCAGGCTCAAAAACAAAATCATTACACGACAAACATGCCACAACTTCTTCCAACTCCTGCACTCATACTCCCTAACAGATAAAACTATCAAAAATTACAGCATTCGTGCCTCAGAGCAAAACAAACCCGAAGAAGCAGAACTTCTTCTCCAATCTCATCGCTACTTAATATTCATACACTTCCTTCACCGCACCATAACGATACGGTCGTAAAATTTCTTCGTCCCGTCAAAAAAACAAACGCCATCCCATTTGCCAACGTAAACAAAGCAAAGCGTCAGGACCTTCTATCTTCTACTTTCCAAAAACTGGGTTGAAGTCGAAAAAGTGAGAGTAAAAACTATATATACACACACACAGCAACCTGGTAGTAAAAATTTAAAGTGGTCCAATCGAGAATTTTAACCATCGAACGTTAAAGGATTCGCTCCAGGGAGTGCCCAGGAGCAACTACCACACTCACCGGATGTCCCGGGAATGTCTGGATGTTTGTTCCCTGCTACCTCTAGACGCGACCCTGTCAACGGACGGGGGTTTTTCGGGCCGTCATAAAACCCAAGTGCCCACTGGGCTAAATGACGACGGCTACGGCCAAATGGCTATTAAATTGCCAGAATGACATCGATAGCTGGTGATGCTACTGCTGCTGCTGCTGCTGCTGCTGTTGGTGACGCCAGACCGAGACTTTCAAGCAGAATGGAACTCCACCTTTCTCCTCTCCTGCCACGCGGGAAAGCGAAATAAAAGGCTCCCTGTCGCTGTCGACACGGATGAATCGGATGTTCCAATTGCAGGCTTCCCCCTTTATTCCGCCTGTCTGCCCGGGGTCTGTCCCGGGCAGACCGAAAGGATGCGTTTGCAGAATTTGTCATTCCACACTCCCGAATTCAGCTCGCGCATCCTTCCGTTGACATTTTTGTCCTTGTTTTTTTTTCTTCCTTTTTTTT
>AXCO02010983.1:0-10626 GCA_000473525.2 Anopheles melas
GGTAGCAGTGGGAGGGATGAGCGGCAAACTTTCGCTTATCCGCCATTTTTCATCACAACCCCCTGGTACGCGCGCGTGACGTTGCTTTTTGCGGCGCTACCTTTATCCTCCCCCCGTTGGAGAAACCTCGTTCACACGGTCGAGGCACAGTGTGCGATGGGTTTCCTACGGCGCTGTTGGCGTACTCTGGGAGGCGTACTGCCGGTATCAGTTGGTGCGCATCAAGCGCGCTGTGGTGCACGCAAACGGTTTTCGGTTGGCACCGCAGGTGGCGTGCGGTCGGTCGGGCATTAGGAGGAAATTAGATGGAGAGGAGGGTGGCGTGGCATTGGCGTGTGTCTGAAGGCAACCTTGAAACGGTGGGCCCGATTACGGACATTAGAGAGCATCATGGCACTTGATGATGATGCTGTGGCATTACAGGAGTCGCACCCCAACAACTTACCAACGCAAAGTGCCGCTCTCTCCATCATAAATCGCATTTTGTTTTGTAGTATTTGTGCCAACAGCTGTGAGACTGCTCGAATTTCCAACCCTGTAACTGTAAGCCCTCCCTGGGAGGCATTCTTCAATTACCTCGCAATAAGCCGCATTGACCCCGCTTTCTTTCTCCGGCTAATCCTCCATCTCACTCAGCCCGGATGTGCAATGCAATAATTCTTTTCGTGGGGGCAGCTCCATGCTTTGCGTACTTTTATACGTTGGCGCGGCGATAGCGGACAGATACACAAACAAACTTTGAAAAGGAATTAAAAAAAGCTAAGAGCAGAATTTAAAACCTCCTACACAACCCCCCAACTCTCCCAACCCACGGTACCGCTTGGGAATACGTTTCTTTTTTCATGTGGCGTTTGTTAATGTGCGCGCGGCAAACGAGTAATCGGATGAGAGCCAACAGCAACAAAACAAGGAACCTAACGTATCGTTTGTTTTCAACTCTCCGATTGTATGCTATATTTTCTACACGTCCTGCGTCTCTCGCGTGCCCCTCCTCTCCGGGGGGGTTTCTGTGCCCTTTTCCGCGCAGTCTAGTTGCGCTATTGCCTGTACATGCTGCTTGTAACAAAACGCGGTCCGGCGGCGGGGTCGCTGTCTCTCGCTTTCATCGTTTATTTATCTATTTCATTATTTGGCTTCGGTGGTGCACTTTATGTGTTTGTGTGCATGACCTTTAGCGTTCTAAACTGCTCCTCCGGCTCGAATTACCCGGCCGTCGCCTGCCTGGGGATTAGCGCAAAAACCCTGTGCGGGAAAGTTACGCTGTTACAAGAGCTTAGATAGCAGCAGCAGCAGCAGCAGCGACCATGTGTGCTTTGTTAACCCTGTTCGAAGAAGGAAAGTCGTCGGTCTCGGCTTATCCTCGGCACGGCACGCGCCTACCCTACTAACTGGCCATAGTGAGATTGGGGTGGGGATTATCATACTTGTGTACATGACGTGTCTCTCGTGACGTCTCTCTCTGCCTCTGGCGTTCTACAACTCTCCTGCCCTATTTCACGTCACACACTGTCCACCGATTAATAATAACATAATACACATATATTTACGTGTGCGTATCGCGTCCTAGGCTAGCTACCCTTTATGCTAAACACTAAATAAAATTATGACATAACGCTAAAAACAAACAAACAAAAAAATGGTGGCCGATCGTTTTAAGCTCATCTCTGCTGCCGTCCACGTGCGAGGATACTTCGTATCAAATCTTTCGGCTTTCTGAAACGCTCCAACTCCGGTAGATGATTAGCTGGGCCAGCAACAGCAGCAACAACAACAACAACCACACGCAGCTTCGGTGGTGACATGATGACTGGGAATGGGTTGTGTCTCTCTCGGAGACGATCATTTTCCATTCGAATGTGTGGTTACCGTACGCGAACACGATCTCACGCTAAAACCACACACTGGATAACCCAACTACTAAGACACAGATACACACGAACTGTGTCTTTCCCGTGCGTGATCGGCGGCGGTGTCTGTGCGATGAGCGGAGTTTCTCATGCAGTTGCCCTAATTGGCCAATTGTGGTAAAGCACGTGAGTGAGTTTCTGCACCGTCGTGTGGCTGCAGTCGCTTGTGTGTATGTGTGTGTGTGTGTACTTAGATGTGGTAGATCAGTTTCCTTTTAGTGATGATGATGCTCATTCAGATGATGCTGGCTATTTGGATGAACCTCATTCGCGTTCGTGTTTGTGGCAAGGTGAAAGGGATAGTACAATCGCTCCAATATTCATCTATCGAGTGGTTATGTTGACGCTGCAAAGAAAGGGTGGAAGAAGGAGAGGAGAGATCTTAATTAGAGGAAGCAATTATTAGATGAATAGATTGGTTAACGAGGCATGTTGACGAAACAATCTCTCCAACGCGTTGGAATCAGTTTATCTGCAATTAACTTCTCATTTATTTACTATAAATTTTGTTTTTTTTTCGTTAAGCTTTTTTGGGATAAAAATATCCTGATTTTTATGCATTTAGGCTGCACCCGGCGTTTTGATGATTAGTTTGATGATTGGATTTTCAAAATAAAAAAATGTTTTGTTAAAATTTTTGGAGCTATCGTTGGGTTCTTCAAGATTTTGGTATGAAGCCTTAAAGCCTCGATGTCGCCTTAACTCCATGACGTCTATGATGTTATCTTTTACTAACAAACAGTTCCCATATTCATGTTCAAAATACATAGCTAATTAAACAGTGCTTGAGGCCTGTGAATACTAACTCAACAACATCGCATAAACAAAAAATAAAATCGGTTCATTAGTTTTCAACTTCCGTTATTGCTCGCTACTCCGATTCCTTCAGTAAATGATTCCAACTTTTACTTCGATTAGCATCTTCCTCTTAACACTGCTTCCTTTCAACAGCGCTCAGAGTAAATGAGTTGCTCAGAAAAATAAGCAACAACCAAACGAAACAAATTAACACAAACCCTCACCAACACACAGCTCAATCAAACCCGGACTGGGGGAACCGAGCGTCGGCGTACCAATTCATCAACGCTTCTCTGCACACATTTCCTGAAGATCATGCATGCAGCAAGCCGACGTTATCGTTCGTTTCGCTGTCTATCCCAAATAAACTGCTTCCTTCTGCGATAGATAGGGCTTGGAAGGTGGCGTGAACGATACGCAACCGGCCGCAGAGTGTAATCCAGGATGATAAGAATTAATTTCGGGTAGTCCTGTCTTGTAATCAGACCACATTGGAGGGTAAGATTCCTGAAGAGATCTTGCGACTTCTTGCAGTGTCTTGTGTATTTGCTTATCATGGACTGCACGGAATGTATTATTTTTCTTGGAATGAAAGTGTTTGAAGGACGTAACGTTGTCACTAAGGCTCTTCTCCATATCGCCAGTATTATCCCAGATTTCACCTCCCGCGGGGTATGTTGGATAAGTATCGTGTTTTTTTTTCTCTTTTCTAGTTGCTACAATGAGAACCACATCCGGCAAAAGGCGTGACTAAATTTCAAAAAACTGCTACCATGTAGCATTCATCCATGACAAATCAAAAGATAGGCACGAAACCTCGCTAAATTACCGTCATCACGCGGCCCACAATAACGAAAGTCATTTTTATTTGAGCCTCGGTAAAAAAAAACAAAAAAACAAAAAAAGAAGCACTAGACAGAACACAATCGAAAGCCATGCAACAAGAAAGGTTAAACCGCTCACCCATTTCCAATGCTTGGGTAGGTCATTGTGGATCACTGTTTTCCTCTCCACGTTTTTTTTTGCGTACAACAGTTTAGTTACTCGCGATACGTACGCACCGGAGCGATGTGTGTGTGTGTGTGGGTCTATCGTGATTGCTCAAAACGCTTTAAAAACCCCCTTCGGATCGGAACACAATGCGTGTAACAGCGGAGTGGTGGGAGGAGGGCAACAACAACAACTACACAAAAAGCCAACATTACTGTCGGACGAACACACAAAGACGCTACACACAGCGGAGCGCTAAACGGTGCAGCAAGTCGCGGTTGCGTGATACGCAATAAAGGGCAGGGGGTCTACGGGGTGGACGCGACCGACTGATGTAGATATTTGAGCGACAACAATGCGCCTGGAGATAATTACAATTTGTGAACGAATTAAAATTTTGTACCCAAAGGGAATGAGAGAGAGAGAGAGAGAGCGAGAGATGCAAACTGTTCTAGCACTGACCCTGCCCCTGGAGCCTGACCGAGTCACCGGGGACCCACGGACATCCTACACAGCGTGATCCGCACGCAAACAGTGCTTCTGTTTGTGTAACCAGCCTCGCGAAGTACGCAAATCAGAGATGACCATAAATAATAACCGCAGTTAGTGTGGCTGCGTGGAGAGATGGTAGCGCAGGTAAACTTAGACCACACGCGGGGGTATCACTATCACTCTGGGGGAGCGGTTGCTGTCCGCATGTCTTCCGGGTTACACTAGCCCGGCACACATTGGTTCGCAACCGGAAACCGTAAAGCTGCCGTCGTTGCAGCGGTACAGCTTCACTACCGGGAGCTTATTTAGAGCAGATCATGCCCCTGCTACCAGTGTGACACTCATAAACGGTTTATTATTGCTGTGTTTATGACAGAGCACACAGCTGTTACGTATGGCTTGATTAATAATATGGTTTCACAAAGGATGGCGCTACAGTTCATTGTCAAGGGAAATTGATTGCTACTAAGAGATCTTCCAGCGTCTTATCATGAGAAATTGATAGAAAGGGGAATTTCTACAGTTCATTGCCACGAGAAATTGATTGCTCATAAGATATCTTCTAACGTCTTATCGTAAGACGTTTGGCGTAATTACTAATTTGGTTTTTCAATAGATGGCACTACAGTAAATTGTCAAGAGAAATTATTACTAAGAAATTTTCTAGCGTCTTTTAACGTCTTATCGTAAGACGTTTGGTATACTTATTAACTTAGTTTGATGATTGATGGTGCTACTGATGATTGATCTTCAAACGTCTTCTAACGTCTTATCATAAGACGTTTGGAATGATTATTTAATTCTAACATATAATTCCTGTTTCTTCTTCCTTCTTTTCTTCTATCCCATGGCAAAAGTGATTCATGCTTCCGGCTATTCCTAGCCTTCATTGGACTGCACCTTTCTACGAACCAATTGTTTGGCCGTTTTCTAAACGGTATGGACGGTATTGGGGAGGCTAACTGTTGTGTTTAATTTTCTAAACAGTTAACCTCCCCAATACCGTCATGGTACATCATTCTTCTCTATCCTCAAATCATCCGTTCCAAACACTTTCCACTTTCACACCATCTGGACGAGCGAAACGAAATAGCTACCATCACCATCCCCCCCAAAAATGCCCCTTCGGGCAATAAATATTCACGTGTTAATTAAAAAGCCCAATAGCGCCCTGCCAATAGCGAGAAATTCGCGTGAAATATTCAACTCCCCCTTTTGGCGCGGGGTTATATGCAGAGAGTTTCACTACCCGCCTCGAAGGTGAATCGATTTTGCGTCCTTTACCGGATCATTAACGTGAAATGAAGTTGCAATATTTTCGGAATTAGCTTCTATCCTCGCCCATCCATCGCACGTGTCCGTTCGTTTGACTTATCTCGATGCCTTGCTGTGTATGCCTAGCTTAATGAAAGACAGCAAGGGAGCAGCAAAAACAGGGCAACCGAGTAGGAAGAGACAGCAAGCACGGCAAGATGTGCGACTCTTCACTGCAAACTTTCTCTCCGGGCTGTACTCAGGCGTACTTTAATGGCTTTTGTGTTAAGATATACCCTTATGTTTAAATGTCATACGTCAAGGATTTCGCCTCAGTCTGTTTTAAACATTTACACGACAATGCAACACTTACACAATAGACTGCGCTGGAATTTCAGGCTGCGGCATTTCTGGCTGGTCTCGTCGGGCTGCTGGCAGCTTCACATCACCTCACATCATTCCGCCGGCAAAAAAAGACACATTCCATCGCTGCTATATTGATCACATACACACATACACGCGCGCGCGCGTGCGGATGGCACGACCAAAACCGCACTGCTGACACTTACAAAACGAGTATGTACATCACTTTCACTAGCGCATATTACTAACATATGCACGCCGTGGGACTGGCCGGCTTTCGCCCCCCTGCTTGCTGCTTCGGGCGGCGCTCCCTTAGGTCGCGTGCTGTGCCGTGACACCGTTCCCGCCGAAACTGGGCGAGTTCAACGAACCGTTGACATTGGCCGGACCGGCAGGTGGTGGCGCCGTGACCGGACCCATCCCGTGGCCCGTCTCCACGTCCTGCTCGTTGTCGAAGCGCACGAAGTTGTTCTGCGTCGCTGGCAGTGGCTCCTTGCCAAACATCCGGTAGAGCACGATCAGGCTAACGAGTACGTACACGTTTGCCACTGGAGTGTAGGGAACAGTAGAGATATTGGATGAGTGTCAGTTCAATCCCCGATGGTTAGAGGGTTGTTGGGCGTGTACTTACGTATCATTACCACCAGCTGGCGCGTGTCGATCGTGCCCAGCTCGGAAATGCGCCCGGTGCAGAGGTTGATCGTTTCCTGCACGATCACCACCACACCGTCCGCGATGAAGAGCGCCAGGAAGGGGGTGATGTAATTCTTGCTTTCCTGTTGGGTATTTTCCAAAGGTAGGAAAGATAAGCGACAACAAAACAAGGTCGAGGCCACACTTCCGCTCTCTTACCTTGTACAGTCCGGCCAGCAGCATTACGGATGCCGTCAGCCACAGGACCGATTCCAGCTGAATGAGCACGGGAAACTTTAGCACCGGCTCGTCTGTGCGTTGTCCCCCGAAACGGTTGAGGAAAGGGAAGAGGGAGAGAGAGAGAGAGACAGATGGGAAGGAAAATTCATTACTCGAAAGTTTGTCTTCAGGGGCAGCCCGCAAGAGGTACATCCCGTTGCATTGGCAATATGTTTGACGGCGATATCATCGCACCCTTGCAGTTCCTCCGCTCCCATTGGCATTGAGTGCACACAGAGTGCCGGCGATGACGTATCATTCGCGTTGGCAAAACGGGAGCAACTCGGAATATGGAGTACGGTTGGGTTGCAACGGTTCGGGAAAGTTTGCTAATTGGACCAAACACTATTTGGCACCATTGACACTTGATGCGTTGTGTTGCTACGTTGGCAGCTACCAACAATTGGCGGAAGCGCAAAATAGTGATGGTTAAAGTTGGCAAAAATCCGTAGTCGACTCCGATCTGACTCCGATAAATTCGGAATCGACTCGGGAAAGTAGGTCCGCCTTGCATTATTCGGAGTCGTTCAGCGTAGTTCGGAGTCGTCCGGAGTCGCCAGGAGTCACTCGTATTCATTCGGAGTCAGAGTCCTACGGAGTCGTCCGGAGTCATTCGGAATCGTTCGGAGTCGTTCGGAGTCGTCCGGAGTTGCCCGGATTCATTCGGAGTCGGAGTCATCTGGAGTCATCCGGAGTCGTCCAGAGTCGTCCGGAGTTATTGGGAGTCGGAGTTATCCGGAGTCGTTTGGAGTCGCCCGGAGTCTTTCGGAGTCGGCCTTGGAAACAAAGGCCTGTATACAAAGTGCACGCGCAAAGTGAAAGACAAAAAACACATCGAAATGAAATGCCTGAGCACATTGCACCGGACGGCTCCTGTTAACTCTGACCGACTCCGAACGACTTCGGACGACTCCGGGCGACTCCGGGCGACTCCAGAGCCGACTCTGGACGACTCTGGACGACTCCGCTCCGACTCCGATTCCGTTCGACTCCATTCGACTCCGGACGCCTCCGGATGACTCCGGACGACTCTGTGCGATTCCGACTCCGCGCGGTTCTAGTGAATCCATTTTGTCGGAGTCGGAATCGGACTAACAATGGTCGGAGTCGGATCGGAGTGTCGGGTTTGCTCTAGAGAGCACATCACTAGAGCAAAACCGCAAAACTTTGCGCTTCACCTTCACGAATCTCAATCTCAAGTGTTTGAAAATAGCAAAATCAATCCGTCGCGCAACATCCGCACGGCAAAGTTCGCAAACCCCTTGCGCACAAGGCTAATAAATATTTATTTGCCGCTTTTCGTTTAGTGTAGCACAACGCCGGGGCAAGACACACAAAAAAAAAAACAAAAAATCCCTCGCCGAATCATGGCTCGGGGGATGGGGTATGTTTTTTTTTAATTCGCAAAAGCACCACCACCAACAAACTGTGTTAGAAAAGTGTGTGCTCCAAATAATAAGCTCGCCCTGTTGTTGTTGTTTGTTGGCAGGCAGTCTTATTATTCCTTCTCGCTTGAACAAGATAAGCAAAAACAACAACAACAAAAAACAGCAGCAGAATAAACAATGGTCAACTTGTGGCCAGCCGGAAATGAAACTCACGCGCAAAGAGAGGAGGGAGAGAGAGAGAGAGATGGAGTGAAATCTACCACCACCGTCGAAAAAAAAAAGATTAACCGCAATTGGGAAAAATAATGCAGAATTGAAGTGAACCGTTTTCCAATTATTTTGCCATTTAGTTCGGCTCGGTTACCCCAATCCCTTTGTAACACACTAATGCCGCGCACTTCGGGAGCACTTTGGCTAGGGTGAGAATCGATGTTGTTTTGCACACCACAACAACACAACATCCAAGCTGAATAAATATTGCACACGGCTTACAACATCTTATTGGAGGGGGGCAGGGGGGGAGCAGAAAACCACCCGTCTGAAAACGGGGGTGTGTATGCGCGCGCGCGCCTTCTTACTTTCCCAAAGCCGCAGCAGAATTGTGTCATACTTGCTCACTGGAGTGTAAGTCCCTTTGGATGACCTTTTCTAGCTCGCTGCTGCTGCTGCTGCTGCACAAAGATGCCCTTTTTCTTTGTGATTGGTGATCGTTTGAAAGAAAAAAACCCCATTCAGCGCTCATCTCCCCGCCATATCTCCCGGTTACTTACACTCTTCCTCCACGAACAGAGGTTCGTCGTGCATGTCCCGGCCCATGAACGAGCTCACGATGATGACGGAGGTGAAGAAGATCGTGCAGATCGCGATGAAGTATCCGTGAAACTTCATGAAATACCGAAAGATTCGGTTCATGATCATTGATTCCGGCATTTTCGGATATGGTGGGGGTGTGCGTCTGGTTTACCGCAAGGAGGGGGGTGTCCTTTCAACCACAATGAGGTTGCAAATGAAAATGTGTTTCGAGCGGCAGAGAGAGAGAGTGCCGCCAGCAACGTTCTGTATACGCAATACGCGGTGCGGGTTTTGTTTCGTTCTTCTACTTTGAACACACTTCACACAAATTGCACACAGTTGTGCGCCGTGTTCTGCTTGTTCCACACTCTAGGCGCCCTCCTCTAGGTGGCGCAACAGAAGGCAGCAACACTACACGATCGTTTTGTTCCAACCTCAACACGGAACCACTTTAAGGCAAGCATTAAACCACCAGCGGGCAGCTAAACCGCGGATGACTTCGTTCGTTTGGGGCGTGCAGCACCGACCAGCCCTTCTGCGCGCGCTCACTTTCGACATCAACGCATCAACGAAACGCGCCGCAAAACCGCCCGAGCACGCGCGTCTCCGATCCACCACACCATTCAATGAGCGTTTATTTCCGTATAAGCTGTCAAGTGTGTTGCTGCTCCCTTGATCTCACACTCTCTCCCTTTAACACACACACACACACACTCTTTCTCCGGCGAACGAGATCGAGATGATGATGATCTCTCCTCCTCTGCACCAAACACTGACGCGGTGCGCAAAATCCGGATGAAAGCACTTCGGGAATTTACGGCAAACCGCGCGGTTCAGCCAAAACACACCAGAACACGGAACACAACGAGACAACAACAACAACAACAACAACGAAGACGATCGACTGGAACGAAGTACGAAAGCACACAACCGTGCGTCACACACTATGCAACCTTGTGCTGACCGCGATTGTAGGGCTCAGCGGTGTCAGCAGTTTTACCACTCCCAGCCACATGTGCACAGATGAGCTACCAGTGAGCTGAGGAGACGATGGATCGCGCGAACCGAAGCGAGGGGGTTGCGGCGCTTTTTCTTTTTTTTTGGAGCGTTAGGACGGAGCGCGAACCACGACCGTCCGATCGACCGACTGACTGAGTTATGTGCGTGTACCTTTTTCACGGGGGAGAACGCGACGATAAACACAGCGTGTCGGCCTGTCGTTGTAGGGTACGGTGGGGCACTAGTGTGTGCCCATTAGAAACGTGTAACAAATTTGGTGGGGGGGTAATGGTTGTTGGGGAAATCTCACCGATCAGTCCTCCGAACTGGATAGTCGGTGGAATTGTTTTTAAGAAAAAATAGTTTTTTATAAAAAATGTTGAATTTTTCATAATTTGGCTTACAATTTAAGCGAATTAAAAGAATTTTTTGTGACTTTACAGTCTTCGTAGGTTTACTCACGGTATATTGGTTTATTCCCTTTTTTTTTGGCTTGTTCCCATGATTTATTGGTATCATCCCAATCGACATGAATACAATTGAACCAAAGAAATTTGATACAACTTTCAAATAATCGAGGGAACACACCAAAAAATATGGTAAGCGACCAAAAAAAAATGGGAAACCCTGTAATATTAACAAAACTGTAAGTGGATCACGGTTTAGGATAGTTTTATACTGATCAATGGCTTAATGCATTGGAAACATTTAAATAAGCCAAAAACCAGTTA
>AXCO02010984.1:0-10830 GCA_000473525.2 Anopheles melas
GAGAGAGAGAGAGAAAGAGAAAGAGAGAGAGAGAAAGGGAAAAAGGTTATAAAAATTAGAAGAAAAAGAAAAAGAGAATGAAAGCGAAAAAAGAGCAAAAATTAGTTTCAAGCGCACGTTTTTCACCATACTCCCCTCATTGAGCGCACGTTTTCGCCCCAAAACTTACTTGTCACCCGGTACACCAGGTGTGCCGCGAATAGACCAGATGTTGTACTCGTTGACGAACGCATCCCGACCCGGCGCACCGTTGCGACCATCCATGCCCGGCAGCCCGTCCAGACCCGACCGGCCAGAGTCACCGTCGTCACCGTATTCGCCCTGTTCGCCCGGCCGTCCCGGATATCCAACAGCTCCAAAGTCACCCAAATCGCCCGGAACACCTTGATCGCCGCGCTGCCCTCTATCGCCTCGATCGCCCATTTCTGGCGTCAGGTCGATGAAGTTTTTCGCCCGCCGCAGCACACCCGGTCGTCCCGGTTCGCCCGGTACACCACGTTCGCCAAAGTCGCCCCGTTCGCCTGCAAAGCAAATGGAAAGTTAAGAATGAGTGCATGCTCCAAAAATGATGCAATCTCCCCCCGGGTCTTTACCTTTACGGCCCAACAGTCCCTTCAAGCCTTGCTTTCCGGCCGGACCCTGGAAGCCGCGCGGCCCCGGTAGCCCTCGATTCCCGTCGTATCCGTCCAATCCCGGCCGCCCGATATCACCGTCCTCGCCCTTGACGCCCTTCGGTCCGGGCGGGCACGTGCCACAGTCGTCGCCGCGCAAGCCTTTGTCACCTTTCGGGCCATTGTATCCGTTGAAGCCCCAGTCGCCGGGCGGTCCCGCCCTGCCAGGCAGTCCGGCCGGTCCGGGCGGCCCCGTCACGTTCACACCGATGCCGGGCAGACCCTTGTCGCCCGGTTCGCCATCGTCGCCCTGGTCGCCCTTCTCGCCAAAGTCACCGTTCAGCCCGTTCGTGCCGGGTTCGCCCTTGGCGCCCTGCAGATTGCGCCCCGGGAAACCGACCTGTCCCTTCGCGCCCGCCAGCCCCGGTATGCCCCGGATGCCGAGCGGTCCCGGCGGTCCTCCTTCGCCATCGTCACCGCGCTGCCCTGGCGGCGAGATGCCTTTCGGGCCGGGTCGTCCATTCAGTCCCGGATCGCCGGGCGGACCCGGTGGACCCATGGGTCCGCGCAAGCCCTTGTTGCCGGGGATGCCAACGTTGCCCGGCCGTCCCGGCGGTCCCATGTCACCTTGCGGTCCCTGCGGTCCAATCACAATCGGTGCCAGCTCGGGACGGTATTCGCCCTTCGGTCCCGGCGGTCCCTGCACACCCGGCAGCCCCGGCCGTCCATCGTCTCCCGAGGGGCCCTTGTCGCCCGGCATACCGTCCAGTCCGGCGTACCCGGGCGCACCCTTCTCGCCCTTGTCGCCCGGTGCGCCCGGTGGTCCCTCCTTGCCCTGCTTGCCGCGATCGCCGAGCTTGCCTTCCTCGCCCTTGAAGCCTTTCTGGCCCCGGTCGCCCTGCATGCCCGAGTCGCCCTTCATGCCCTGCAGTCCGGCCATTCCATCGTAGCCCCGGTCACCCTTGGGGCCCTTCATGCCAATGTTGACCGTTTCGTTTTTGCCGACCAGGTAGTAGTACGGTTCGCCCGGATCGCCCGGTTCGCCCGGACAGAAGTCTTCGCTCGGTTCGCCCTGCTCGCCTTTGGGGCCATCCAGTCCGGCATCGCCCGTCTCACCGGTCGTCCCATCGAACCCGTCCGCACCGCGGCCACCCTGCCAGCCCTGCTGGCCCATCACACCGGGAACGCCGGCCACGCCCCGATCGCCCTTGGTGCCCTTGGAGTTGATACCGCCTTCGCCGGAGGTACCACGCGGCCCGGGCACACCTGGAGGACCTTGGGGGCCACGCTCGCCCGGCGGTCCCGGGTAGCCGGGCGTTCCCATCGCACCATCCGTGCCGTTGCAACCGTCGATACCGTACGGGCCGCGGTAGCCGGGTTCGCCGGGAAGTCCCGCATAGCCCGGGGCTCCCAGCGGTCCTCGCTCGCCAGTGTCACCCTGTGGGGCGAAATGGAATTTCAAGATGAATATTTCGCCCTTTCGTGTTTTTTTTTTGAACATTCATCGCTGATACTTACACGATATCCTTTCGGTCCACTCGTGCCCATTTCGCCTCGATTTCCACGATCGCCGCGCAGTCCCGGCGGCCCATCGTACCCAATATCGCCCGGATCGCCAAACTGCCCAGGTACACCGTGCGGTCCAATCTGTCCCGGCGGTCCCTTCACTCCTTTACAGTCACATACCGTCTGGTTGCAGACCTGCAAGTACACACCAATAAAGCATTAAAGTCATATGAATCATTTCTCGATCGCAGCATTTGAAATCGTAACCACATCATTACCCCATCATCATTCGGATGACCTAAATTCGGAGCATTATTGGGGCAACAAGAAGGAGTTCCTGTGGGCCGAACCGAGCTGCCGGTTAGTGCCGATGTGGTGAAGGCGAAGCAATCGCCAGGAGTCATAAAAATAGAAAAACAAACCATTCATGCTTCCAGACTGTTGGTTCTGCTGCCTTTGCCTTTCTGTTTGGGCGATGCAGCGAAGGCCCGAAAGGAAAAACTTTGTTTTTCGAAGCGAATTCCACAGCAAGTGGATTGAGCAAGCGGACATATGTGTGTGTGGTGATAAAATGTGTTTTCCTGGCACGGTGTACCCAGAGGGTGTATTGAGGGTGTACGCACATACGGTCGGTTTCTTGCAGCATCTGCAATTTCATGCTGGTACAGATCATGCTGAATCGGCGGCGGAGTGCTGCGGAAGATGCCCCCCCGAGGTGTGGTGGGGCACACGTATTACACACATTGCGTTGGAGTTGTTTTATTGCTCAACGTTCTGTATTTTAATGCTCTTGCAGTGGTCGTGTTAGCGCTTCGATCGCTCAGGCTCTATTTCGCCCCGGTCGATATTCCATTTCGCCCCGAATTACAACATTATTGAATTTCTGTCAAAAACAACAAAGTATCTCAAACATCATCCTTAATCTCAACACAAACGTGCGCTTGTTTGTGCTGGATTAGTATCTGACACGCTTATTGCCGCATAACCGAGTTGGAAATGGCTCGGAATGCCATTACCCTGATCTGGCGGGAATGCGAACGGGAGATCTTCCCGAGACTGGTTCCCCATGGGGGATATCGGATCGGCATTTTGACTTCAACTTGATGCAAGCGACTCTCTTAATCTGCATAATAACTACCTTCGCGTCGTTGGACGTCGTTTGGCGGCATCACTCCACGGCATCGGCAGGCAGGCACAAAACAATCGAAACCAAACCCTTGGCTGATAAGTTCGTGCTCGGTGGAACACACTTCGTGACGTGAAATTTGTCCACGGTGGGGCGGTGTAGCTGTGGCGCGCGAAATTTCTTTCCCCAGGTCTCCCCGGAAGGAATGGTGGGATGGAAAGTACCAACCGATCGAGCACAGGGGTCCACCACGGGTCACAAATGTCTTCTTGCTCCGTCCCAATTGTCTGGTGTAAATTCTACGCGCCATTCACCGCGGTGGTGGTGCAGCAGAAGACATACATCTTCGTGGCGTAAAAGGGCTCTCCCGAAACTTGGGCAAAATTTGGACACACCAAACCAGTTCTCGCAGTTCCCTGGTCATGGTAAGGCGTGCATGGAAAGCCATCACCAAGAACTTACGGTACCTACCCACCAAAAAGTGGCTGGGAGGTTGCGCGTGTGTGTGTGTGTGTTTTTTTTATTTGGTTCTGTCTTTTTGCTCCTTTATGAGGGACCCTTAAACATAAAACCAGTTAGCGTAAATGTATCGCGCGAAATTTCTCTCCTGTTGCGTCTGCGCGCAACAAGAGGGGTGTCGAGAGAATTTGGTGGGTTGGTGAAATGCATTTTTAAACATTGACCGCACTGTTGCGGCCGTCGAATGCTGGGGCAGTAAAAATTAATCAATTTAAAGGGTAGAGACGTTTTAAAGTGTGTGTGTGTGTGTTTTTTTTTGCTTTTTGTGGTGATTTTTTCTCGATCTTGCTGATGCTGGTGCCTACCGCTGAGTCTGACCACTGTCTAGGGCAGGGCTGAGACAGATTACGGCCTGCGGCTGGCGATCCTTGCAGAAACACAACCTCGCTTAATGTCCGATGGAACGACGGCAGCGAAAGATGATCATTAACTTCTTAATGGATTCGAGAACAACAACAAAAAAGGCCGATTCGAGAGCCAAACAGAATGTTAACCGGTGGCGTTAACATCCGGTACGTGTTGTGTACAAATGAAGGATTGTTGAATTTTACCTCCATGTGTATCCTGTCGACAAGGGTGCGCGCTGTACCTAATTTTATTTACACACAGCACAATTTATTGAATTGAAAGTGATTTTTGTTTTCAGCCATTCTAAATGTGATTTCCCTCTTTTTTGTTGCTTCATGCGTTGTTTTCTCTATATATTATTTGCAACGCCGGTTCACTATTACACAAACCCTTCCTTGTTTTTGGTTGAATTTCGCTCAAAAGCATCGTTTCGCTTCTCGGCGGATGGATTTTAATGGTTGGTTATCAATCGTGTGCCCTGCACCGCATTCCTTTCACTTTTGCGGTGTTTATTTTTATTTCTTCATTTGTACGAGGAGAATTCGCTTTTTTTCGGAGTTACGAGCTGTGCGTGATGTTAATTTGTATTAAAATTATAATAGTGTGAGACAGCGCACGATCGCGATATAGATCTTCATTGCATAAACAGTAACGACACAGCGACGTATGGCAATTGTTGTAAAAGTGTAAAAGTGTGTTTATTAAATAAAAATAAAAATGGTAAAGAATAACTACTCATTAGGACCAACTTTTTCAACAAAAAAAATATCATAAACACACTGAAAATGATAGGCTTAGCAAATAATAATGGCACTCGATTAAAGACAAATGTAATTAAAAGTATAATTATAAAAAGCACAGTCCTATCAATTTCTCATAATTAAAGGACGCACGGATAACACTGGTTAAATGTAAACAACAACTTAAAATAATCCAATAATCCAATTGGAATAATCCAGTTAAGGCTTAACTGTATAATAGATCTTTTTTTAACTTTAGCAAACACTTATAGATATGATTTGAAATGAAATTCGTACGTCATAGTTTGTCATAATTCTCAATAATATCCGCAAGATCTTTATATTAAAAATAGTATTATTTTGCAAAAGAATGTGAAATAACTTTTTCACAATTTCAAAAGCAATGGTAGACCAAACCCGTATGTTTGTTGTAAGCAAATGATTGTCGTGAAGCAACGACAGGATAATTGTCAAAGTTTAAATATTAGCTGCAGCCATTAACCTATTGTTACACAAGTTTGTCAATAAAGAACCATGATAACGATTGCTTTAGATTGAACATTTAGATTTTCTAATTGCTTGTAAAAAACATACAGCAATGAAACTGTGTCCCTTTTTATTAAGTGAGACATATTTCATGTAACAAAAGATTTACTAGCTCCCGTATTTTTAACGACAGCATGCATGTCATGTGTCTGTAACTATTAGGAAACATTAAAGACTCGATTGCCGTCCGACACAACCGACCTGCGCACCCAACCCCAACGCGCCAGCAATTAAACGCGGAACCACCAAACTCACCGCTGCACCTAAACTAAATCGCGGCAGGCACTAAATCATCGCCGAAGCTATTCGCGCTTGCCGCCTCTAATTGCGTCGTGTCGCGGCTCAACACTCGCACCACCGCACTACGCTCGGACTATTAGAAAGCCATCTATTAACGCATCTCCCCCGCATCGCATCGCATCGTTACCGCGTGTCACCCGTGCACCGACTTCCGATTGCAATCGCGCCGAAACATGTGTTCCGTTCCGCCTCTTTGACAGTTGCTGATGGGTGATGGAACGACCATGCATTGCCGGCGGTGGTGGTATCAGTTTACCAGCACACACCCGAAATTGGGGTACATGCGGTGGTGGCGGTGCGGGTGTGGTCATGTTACCAGCATGCTCTTTCCACAAACGGGAAAAATGTGATGTTTTCTTGGGCATTTGGTAGCATTCTGAAGCCATTGGGCCGTCCCGAAAATCACTGCGAAAAATGGTGTACGGCCGCATGCTTAAAATTACACTTCCGGCCTCCGGCTGCTGGAAGTTTGCTTGTGATCCGTGCGGAACGAACCAATACACATCCCAGGCTGAAGGACAGTGTGGCTGTTTATCTAACGAGCGGCAGCAGTTGTTGCGATCGATTGCGTGAGATATTTGTGTGTCCCGGCTGTCGTTCAACTGGGATGGTACAAACACATCCGACGAGATCTTTGAAGATGATCTCGGGTGGGGAGGTTGGCTGTCGGTCGGTGTAAACAAACAGTGGGCTTGGGAATGGGATAGAATAGCGGGTCGGTCGCTCGTCATCCTAAGAATAAATAGTCGACCTGATTATGATTTGCTGCTGTTGCGATAATTGTACAAAATAGGGGTTACCCTTTTTTATCCCCCATCTTCCGGTTTGATGAACTTGCTGTTGGACAATTGGTTTGACTTTTTTCGTTCAAAAGTAGTGCAACTTTATTTTTAAAATAGTGGAAAAACTGTCTCTCCCTGGCGAGCGAATGAAATCACTTTTCATCGGCAAAACAAACGAACGCTCTCACCAGCCACCAGCAATGATGTCAGCCTCCTTCCTTTTGCCCGTCGTCGTGGATGATCGCTTTCGGACAAGACAAGATCATTGCATAAACGAAACCGAAACGAAACGAAGGGCATATGGACCATTCTTCATGCGTATGTGAACAAATCCCCGCAACGAGCGCCAAGTGTACGAAGAGGGGCAATAAAAACAAATATTCGCTACGAAACGAAGGGCATATGGACCATTCTTCATGCGTATGTGAACAAATCCCCGCAACGAGCGCCAAGTGTACGAAGAGGGGCAATAAAAACAAATATTCGCTAAATTGATAATTAGTGCACGGAATCGCGCTGTGCCATGCTTCGCTCTGGAGCGTCTTTGGACGACGTTGCAAGTGAAGATGCACTTGCTATGCACATTGTAATGAGCCTTGCAAACTGTGGCGGCAGATTTGCATGGGCACGGAGTTGTGTGTTTTACACGCGCCGCCCAACACACACACGCGGCAAGGGCGGCAGATTTGCATGGGCACGGAGTTGTGTGTTTTACACGCGCCGCCCAACACACACACGCGGCAAGGGGGGAGAATCGACGCGCATGCATTTCATTTATAAATACACACACACACACCATGCCAACACACACAGAGCTATTTATCGGGATCGCGCGGAACGTCGCGGCACATTGCCACCGCGGGATCATCGCGGGTAAATCTTGCATCATCGGCATTTTTCATCCTGCTGCAGCCGCGTCTGCGAAAGCGGCGCGCCGAACGAAACCGGAGGCTCCCGGAGAGGCGTGTTGATGCTTGCTTTCTTGTTGCAATTTCGTTTCGCTCCCTGCAGCACACTGGCGATGGGATGGGATGGGGCGTGGGGTTCTGTTATTCTTTCCTTCTTGGCCGCGGTTTCTTTGGAGGGAAATGCCGCCAGTTTTCTTCCCGGTTTTTTTGTTTGGGTTTGTTTTCCTCTGATCCGTGGATTGGGCGAACGACAGATCGTTTTCGATCGCACACGCCATGTGTGTTACACGCCGCTAGATGAGAAAACCATATGCTCGGAAGTGTGACTAATGCACGGCAGCTCGGGGTACGGATGCCGGACGTTTAGAAGCGTTCTACTGTGTTCAATTGTTAGAACTATTTGCGTAATATACACACACACATGACAGTGTCATTGGGGCAAGAAATGCAATCACAATCACAAATCACCTCACTAGAATTGCATTGCGTGTGACGTTTCATTCCACAGCCATTAACAGCTGACTGTGTGTGACCATAAGCGGAGCAAAAGTAATGCCACACACAAGCCCAAAAATGTCCCACGTTAGCAGGTTTCCTGTTGCATCGGCTGCAAGTTCATTAACACCGCTCATTCTGCTGATAGAATGGAATGGCGCTTTCGGGAGTGAGGAATGTGGCCCCCGAGGGGCAGGGCGTTTGGACTTCCCACACGATGCCCTGCCCAGGGCATGCCCAGGTTCCCCAAGGAGACGGTCGGCTTTGTTCACAGTTCGGGTTCGTTACGAAGTTATTAATGCTAATAAAAGGTTAGCTCAAAGAAAAGTTTAAAAGGAATCGACAATTCAGAATATAGCTTGCAGCAAAATGTCGGACCACAAGGATAACAATAAAGAAATATAAAAATTTAGTTAGATTGGAAAAGCTAATGTTGCTAAATCTATTTTTGTGCTACAGTTGCTATAAATATTTCAAATGCGCCTTTGGAGTTTTTTTCACAGCTTTTCAGATATGTGTCAAAGAGTTTCCCACGACTTATTTGCTTGATTGTCGTAATATTTTGAGTTTGTCCATTTGTACACTGTTTCCCATAAATTTTTGGGATCGTTTCCGCGATTTATTCTTGTCGCTCGATTGGAAATCAATACATTGGATCCAACATTTTCCGAGAAACGCCCAAGAAATCGTGGGAACAATAAAAAAAAACCTTGGAAAATCCTGTATCTGTCCTTCGAGTTATTGGCTGTTTTCCTGCTTTTTACCATTTGTATCAAACATGTTGAGACAATATCTGGTAGAACGAGTTCTAAAATAGCTGAGTAACGGTCAAAAAGCATCGGAACCCTCTGTGAGAAATCTGGTATGATTCAAAACATTTTACAACCAAAAATTTAATAGATTTTTTTTTTTAAATCCTCCAAAAAGATCATTCTACTATATGTGAATATCAGATTCAATCTGTAGCTACCATTCCAGTTCTAGAGCTCAGTAACCCATTAACTAACCCAAATCTATAAGTAATATAGACGACCAACAATCAAAAGAATCGGTGCGACTGCACAGATCGTTGTTAAAATAACGTCCGCAACAGTTTGTTTGCAGTATAAACTATACTTGCCACTTGATTGGTGGGTTCACTGACACTTTCTCCATCCTACTAGATCTTCTATCAATCATGGTATGAATCATACTTCAATGAAAAAAGAAAGAAAACATAATTAATTAACCATTTCAAACTAGAACAATCCATGGTCTCTCGATTAAGCTTCTGCTCATTAAGTCGCATCTACTGATCAATCGAATTTGCACATGGAATGTCTTACATAAATAATTACTTCTACTGCCAATGCGAGAACCCAGGATCCCGTCGGCTCAGATACAGAAAGATAAACACACTCACGCACAGTAGCAGTTGGAGCGCAAAAGACACATCAAAAGAAGTCGGTGCAAAAAAAAAAACAAGGTACGCATATTCTTCATCAAACATCACCCACCCTCGATGAGTCTCCATTGGCGGTCTTTGTAGGAAGAAAGGAATCTAAAGCATAAAACCCAGAACGATCGTTGCTTTGGAGAAGCGGTTCTCCAGACACATCCGTTCGCAAGATGTGATAATTGTGCTTGCGCTCACCAATCCACAACAGCACAAACCATACTTCCCATGCCGCATTTTGGCGAGTAGCAACAGATGAATCAAACTCTGCTCATTAACAATCGCGTACGGTCCCGCCCAGGCCCCACTTATGAATGGCTTCGGTTGTTGCGGTTGTTGTTTTTTTCTGCTTCTGTCGCCTGTTGCCATCTAATACAACTCGTCACCCCAAACCACCGATGACGATATGCACGCAGAGTGTATTAGAGATCGCCATCGGATCCCGTTGGGGTGAGTGAGGGTTTTATTTTTTTTATTTTTGGTATTTGTGGTCATTGTACGATTTCGCGATACGGCTTACTTGTTGCCGCGATCCGGTCTGTTTCCATCTGGCGTAGGAGTAGTAGACAGTGTGTGTATGTGTGTGTGGTTTACGTGTCGGCGAGTGTCGTTGTCCACACTTACTTGAGATCTTTTTGCAACATTTTACTCACTTATCACACGAAGAAGGCAAGAAACACACACACACGCACTGTGGAGAGGCCAGAAAAGGAAGTCTCAAGTGGGTGGCAGACAGCGGGGAGTTGACTGCGTATCACCACTTCCTGGCATTGCGCAAATCAAACCAAGAATATAAAAAAACCAACTCGCAGCAGCTTACCAGCGCAAAGGCAACACGCTTCCGCTCTAAAAACAAAACCAAACGTGTTCGACGGCAAGCACATGGCTTATGAAGGGGGGAAGAGGCTGAGAATAAACCGGCCGGGCTTATCGGCTTTTTGGGGGGAGAAATTGTACCGCTTTGATAACAAATCCTCTGTAGTGAGCGAGCGAGCCCTACTCATGACCAGCAGGCAGGATATGGCACAATGGCCGCCAGGCGTTTGAAGGTTATGTGCGAACGCCACGTGTCCTAACACTTCCCGGACTCGAGACGGTTTAAATGGGGCTATCATCAGTGCCCTACTAGCCACTTCAATCAGTGTTATCCAAGCTTGTTGCGTGTGAGAAAGAGTTGATAAATTCAACCCGCCTTGCGTTACGCACTTTCTTCGTGAAATTAACGAACGGGAAAGTAAAATTACAACAACAAAAAACTAAAAGGAAACCCCATCCCCAAAGCAAAGCAAATTGATTGGCAAATTGATGGAAATTCCCAATATGGGAACGGACAAGATATGTGGGATGCATGTTGTTATTTTTGTTATATGTATCCCTCTCCCAAAAACCTAGATCGCTTACAATCTGATCTTTGGTTGGATCTGTCTGTGGGACCGGGAAACTACACAACCGCGCTCTGATGTGCAGATTGAAACCAGGCACTTCACCAGTAGCAGCGCAGTGGCACATTAATT